>CAUYPK010030070.1:0-56634 GCA_963574355.1 Loris lydekkerianus
GTGGTCAGCGGCTGGTGTGATTCACTATAACTTTCTGCAACCAGGCCAAACCATCACAGCAGAGTCCTATTGTGAGGAAATCGACGAAATGTACCGAAAATTGCGTCAGCAGCAGCCAGCACTGGTCAACAGAAGAGGTCCAATCCTGCTCCATGACAACCCACGTCCGCACATCTCACAAATCACCGTCCGAAAATTAAAGGAATTGAGCATCAAAGTTCTGCCCCACCCACCATACTCCCCAGACCTCTCGCTAACCGACTACCATCTTTTCAAGCACTTCGATAACTTTCTCACTGGTAGAACCTTTGCCAATCAGGACCTAGCAAAAACGGCCTTCATTGACTTCATCGAATCCCAAGCACCCAATTTTTATGCGGACGGAATTAATCGACTTGTGTTACGTTGGCAAAAGTGCACTAATTCAAATGGCGCTTATTTCGATTAAATTGAATAAATATTCACTGAGATATTACAGTTTAAAGTAGACTCATAAAAACGGACAAAACTTTTGAAATGACCTATATATTCCTCGGGTGCCATCTTTGGGCTGGTAAGAGTCTATAATTGTCATTAGTTATTAAGAGAGTTTTTCTGGCTCGGCGCCTGTGGCTCAAGTGGCTAAGGCGCCAGCCACATACACCTGGGCTGGCGGGTTCGAATCCAGCCCGGGCCTGCTAAACAACAATGACGGCTGCAAACAAAAAATAGCCCCGTGTTGTGGTGGGTGGCTGTAGTCCTAGCTATTTAGGAGGTAGAGGCAGGAGAATCCCTTGAGCCCAGGAGTTGGAAGGTGCTGTGAACTGTGATGCCACGGCACTCTACCCAGGGCAACAGCTTGAGGCTCTGTCTCAAAAAAAAAAAAAAAAAAGGAGAGTTTTTCTTCTCTGCCTTTTCTCAGTTGCCTTCAGCTCAAAATAATCTTTATACCAGAGTGGCATATTTGAGGGAGGTATACTCTGAACCCCTTCACAAGCAAGAATCAAAAAATAGGAGCCAGCTGCTGGGCACAGTGGATCATGCTATAATCCCAGATACTCCAGAGGCTGAGATGGGGAGATGGAGAGATGGGAGGATTACTTGGGGCCAAGAGTTTAAGACCAGCCTGGGCAGCACAACAAGATGCCATCTTTTTTTAAAAAGTTAAAAGAAATAGGAGCCTATTGTTTCTTGCTTTTCTCTCTATAGATATGATAAACGGGCAACCTAAATTCAGACCAAGGAAATTTTTTTTTTACTTACCAGATGTTTAAATCTATAAAAGTTATGGGGTGGCGCCTGTGGCTCAAAGGAGTAGGGCACCAGCCCCATATGCCGGAGGTGGCAGGTTCAAACCCAGCCCCAGCCAAAAACTGCAAAAAAAAAAAAAAATAGCCGGGCTTTGTGGTGGGTGCCTATAGTCCCAGCTACTTGGGACGCTGAGGCAAGAGAATCACCTAAGCCCAGGAGTTTGAGGTTGCTGTGAGGTGTGATGCCATGGCACTCTACCAAGAGCAACATAGTGAGATTCTGTCTCAAAAAAAAAAAGTTAGTTATGGACTTTATTAGATCCCTACTGCTGTGCAACAAATTACCTTTAAATTTAGTGGCTTAAAAAATAATAAAAATCTGGCTCAACGCCATTGGCTCAAGCGGCTAAAGCGCCACATACACCTGAGCTGGCGGGTTTGAATCCAGCCCAGGTCCGCCAAACAACAATGACAGCTGCAACCAAAAAATAACCAGGCGCTGTGGCGGGCACCTGTAATCCCAGCTACTTGGGAGGCAGAGGCAGGAGAATCGCTTGAGTCCAGGAGTTGGAGGTTGCTGTGAGCTGTGATGCCATGGTACTCTACCCGGGGTGACAGCTTGAGGCTCTGTCTCAAAAAAAAAAAAAAAGAAGAAGAAAAATCTGTCATCTCATAGTATCTTAGCTGGGTGGTTCTAGCTCAGGGTGTCCCAGGACATTGCAGATGTGGTAGTGCCTTGGAGCTGAACAACAAGCAAGTCTATAAATGAGACTGCAGTGGGCTCCAGTTTGGGTTCTGCTATTTACTCGTCATGTGACCTACAAATACTTAAACTTGTTAAGTCCTTAATTTTTTCATTTGTAAAATGGGATAAAAATAGAACTTGCCTTATAAGACTTTATGAGAATTAAATGAGCTAATGTTAAATGCTTAATATAATGTGCAGCAGATAGAAAATACTCCATATTTTCTTTTCTTTGTTTTTTTTTTTTTTTTTTTTTTTTATACAGATTATCACTTTATTGCCCCCAGTAGAGTGCTGTGGCATCATAGCTCATATCAACCCCAAACTCTTGGGTTCAAGTGATTCTCTTGCCTCAGCTTCCCATGTAGCTGAGACTACAGGTGCCTGCCACAATGCCTGGCTATTTATTTATTTATTTTTGGAGCCAGTCTCACTTTGTCACCCTCAGTAGAGTCCTGTAGTGTCATAGCTCACAGCAACCTCTAACTCTTGGGCTGTAGGGCTTCTCTTGCCTTAGCTTCCCAAGTAGCTGGGACTATAGGCACCCACAACTCGGGCTACGCCTGGCTATTTTCAGAGATGAGGTCTCACTCTGGCTCAGGCTGGTCTCAAACTTGTGATCTCAGGCAATCCACCTGCCTGGGCCTCCCAGAGCGCTAGAATTACCCACATAAGCCACTGTGTCCAGCCCACCCCATAATTTCACAGTTCACATAGGTTCTGTCCTATTCTGTGATTTATTTTAGCCCTTTCCTCATATACCTCAAAGGTAGGAGGGTAGGTGTGATTTTTTTCATTTTAGAAGTCAGAAAACTAAGTCTCAGAGCAATGACGGTACTTGCCCAGGACAGGCCAATTTTTTTTTTTTTTTTTTTTTTTTGGAGACAGAGTCTCAGGCTGTTGCCCTGGGTAGAATGCCATGATGTCACAGCTCACATCAACCTCCAACTCTTGGGCTCAGGCGATCCTCTTGCCTCAGTTTTTTTATTTTTAGTAGGCTGGTCTCAAACCTGTGAGTTCAAACAGTCCACCCACCTCGGTCTCCCAGAGTGTTAGGATTATAGGTGTGAGCCACCATGCCCAAGACAGGCCAATTTTTAAGTAAATGACAGGGTTCTTCCCATTTCTTTCAGTTAGGGAATAGGAAATAGAGATTATTGCAGGCACTGTATGCAGAAAGGACTTAAATTGATTTATTTGTTTACAATTTCATTTGTTAGGTGGAAAAAATCTGCTTTCAATATTTTGAGTAACTAGAAACACTGTGTGGATACTTGCAGTCCACAATAACCAAATCTCAGATGCAACATACTCTGTGAAGTATTTTTCATTTCAAGAAAGGTGGGAGAGGACTTTAGGAGTGTTCCCAAATTAACAATGAAAGCAGGTAAGGAGCAGAAACTAGGAGAGTTAGCAGTGGCAGTTAGGGCTGCCTAGAAGAAGACTGTGAAATTCATTTTAGGGGTTATTCAACATTATCTTACAATATCGAACCTTTACAAATGCTAGGACACAGTGGCTGCACTCAATGTAGAAAGTCACTTTTACACATGTATAGTATAACTTTTTTTTTTTTAAACAGTCTACAGTCTTTTTTTTTTTTTTTCATTTTTGAGACAGAATCTTACTTTGTTGCCTTTGGTAGAGAGCCATAGCATCATAGTTCACAGGAACCTCAAACTCTTGGGCTCAAGTGATCCTGTTGCCTCAGTTTTTCATTTTTAGTTACAGATGAGGTCTCAACTCTTGCTCAGGCTGGTCTCGAACTCCTGAGCTCAATCCTCAACTCATTCACCTCGGCCTCCCTAAGTGCTAGGATTATAAGTGTCAGCCACTGTACCTAACCAGGAGAACATATTTATAATAATGTTCACAGAAACACCATTTATAATAATATAACACTGGGATAAATGCTAATTAACTGTATATATATCAGAGTAAGAATTGTGATTTGTTCATGTCATATAATATTATAGTATAGTGAAAATGAATGAACTTCAGCTGTGTGCAATGACCACATAAGGATGAATCTTAATCACATAGTAGTAAGTGAAAAAGACAAATCCCAGGAGACTACATACTATGATGCCATCTTTATGCACTGAAAAAATAAACAAAACTTAAACAATTACATTGTTTAGGAATACATACGAGGTCAGAAAACTAAGTTCCTGAACTCTTCCTAGAAAAAGTACTACATACTCCATTGTTGAATATCACAACCATCATCTTCAAGGTACTCCCTCGGGAAGCTATGAATTGATGCCAGTGCCTAGTTCACCCTTCAAAGCAATTTTAGAACCCTTCTTCTGGGGCGGTGCCTGTGGCTCAGTCGGTAAGGCGCTGGGCCCATATACCGAGGGTGGCAGGTTCAAATCCGGTCCGGGCCCAATTGCTACAAAAAAATAGCTGGGCGTTGTGGCAGGCACCTGTAGTCCCAGCTACTCCGGAGGCTGAGGCAAGAGAATCGTTAAGCCCAGGAGTTGGAGATTGCTGTGAGCTATGTGATGCCATGGCCCTCAGGCCATAAAGTTAGACTCTGTCTCTAAAAAAAAAAAAAGAACCCTTTTTATGAAATGGCCATCAGAGCTGTCAAGGAATGAGGTCTAATTAGAAAGGTCCTAGAAAAAGTACTGCATTCCTCATTTCAGAATATCACTATTGTCACCAGATGGCCAAGGGCAGTACTTATAAAGTGACCTTAGGCTGGGTGCGGTGGCCAACACCTATAATCCTAGCACTGTGGGAGGCTGACATGTATGGATTGCAAGTTTGAGGCCAGCCTGAGCCAGAGTAAGACTTTGTGTCTAAAAATAGCCAGGTATTATGACGGGCACCTGTAGTCCCAGCTACTTGGGAGGTTGAAGCAGAGAATCGCTTGAGCCCAAGAGTTGCAGTGAGCTATGACATCATAGCATTCTACCATGGGTGACAAAGTGAGACTCTGTCTCAAAAGGCCTGCCACAGCACCCAGCTATTTTTGTTGTTGTTGTTGCAGTTTGACTGGGGCCGGGTTTGAACCCACCACCCTTGGTATATGGGGCTGGTGCCCTACTCACTGAGCCACAGGCGCCCCCCAATTAATGCTGTGTTTTCATCACCCATTTCATTTTCTTCTTAGTCATATATTTCTCATTCTCCCCTGAGGTTATTGGTACTGTACGATAGACTTCTAAAAATGAAATATATGCAGAAGTAATATGCTACTTTCCTTTCTTTTTAAATTTTGTTTGTTTTTGAGACAGAATCTCACTGTGTCGCCCTCAGTAGAATGTCGTGGTGTTTCAGCTCACAGCAACCTCAAACTCTTGGGTTTAAGCGATTATCTTGCTTCAGCCTCCCAAGTAGCTGGGACTATAGGTGCCTACCACAACGACTGGCTATTTTTTTATTGCAGTTGTCGTTGTTTAGCTGGCCCAGGCCGGGTTCAAACCTGCCAGCCCCATGTATGGCACTGTAAGCACTGTGCTATGGGCGCCAAGCCGATATGCTACTTTCTTACAAGCCCGGCTCCTAAAACATCCCATCCATGCAGTTTGTGATCATCCTCCCTCAACTGCTGGCTTGGATGTGTTGGAAAACCTTGGAAGTCATGCATTTAAAATGGTAGAAGGCCAGGTGTGGCAGCCCAGGCCTATAATCCCAGCACTCTGGGAGGCTGAGTCTGGTGGATCACTTGAGCTCAGCGAGTTTGAGACCAGCCTGAGCAAAATAGCCAGGCATTGTGGCAAGTGTTTATAGTCTCATCTACTCAGGAGGCTGAAGCAAGAAATCACTTGAACCTAAGAGTATGAGGTTGCTGTGAGCTATGACACCATAGCACTCTACCCCGGGCAACAGAGTAAGATTCTGCTCAAAAAAGAAAACAAAACAAAACAAAGGTGGAAACTGTTAGGTTAGGCTTTGCTTGACTTCAGGAAGCAGAGTTCCCTTTCTCTACCCCATCACCTATATTGGACTGTAGAGTGAAAATGGAACTCTCTTGTGTTCTAAGCCACTGAGATTCAGAAATTGTTTTTACTAAAAACACAAAGGGTACCTTGAAGTATGGTGTCCTAAAATAAAAACCTAAAAATGAGCAGCACTGGCTTACAAGAAGAAAGGATACTAATGCCAGAGGCAGAAAAAGTGTCAATCCATCCTGTGCAGTGACAACATTTGACAAAAATTCTCACTGGTGATAACTTAATAGATAGGCCATATGCTACTGATCTGCCAGCTTCAAGAGAAGCAGTTAGGAAGAACCCAACTATTGGTGTGTATGGCTACTGTTGGCTGCCAAGTATTGGCATTTAGGAAAAAGAAACGAGAGAAAAGATGAAAATTTCATAAAGTTGGAGCCTTAAAGCAGACTACATCTCAATCCCAAGTAGTAAGAAATGAGGCTGAGCAAGTTGTGAGCAACAAGGGCCTGCTAGATCACCACTTTATGGCAAAGATCACATGAAAGTTGGGATGCATCAAGGGGGCTGCCCCTAGGTAGTCTGCCTCTGGAGAAGCAGGGGAATAAGGCATAAAAGGCACAAAGAAGATGGAGAGCTATGTCAGGAAAGCATCTGGGGTATGGCTTGTCACACAGGACTTGTCCGAAAGGAAACTGATGAGAAGCCTGTGAAGTTTCTGTGGAAAATGTATTTCTTTCTTTCTTTTTTTTTTTTTTATTTGAGACAGAGTCTCACTGTGTTGCCCTCGGTAGAGTGTCATAGCATCACAGCTCACAGCAACCTCAAATTCTTGGGCTTAAGTGATTCTCTTGCCTCAGTCTCCCGAGTAGCTGGGACTATAGGTGCCTACAACAACGCCTGGCAATTTTTTTGTTTTTAGCAGACCAGGGCTGGGTTCGAACCCACCAGCCCTGGTGCACGTGGCTGGTGCCCTACCCACTGCTAGGATTATAGGCGTGAGCCACTGTACCTGGCAGGAAAATGTATTTCTAAAAAAAAACAAAAGTCTGCGACAAAGAGTAATCAAGGTATAAAACAACAATAACCCTTAACTGTCAGCTTTCCATGTGTCCTGTTTCCAAGGAATAGACTCCAAAATCTGCATAGCCCTGAGAAAGCTTACTCCCCATTACCTACTTCAGGTATCAACATGGAGGATAGTAAGCAGTGAAGAGAGTTCCCAAAGAGTAGAACCGTGGGTCACAGAAAAGTGGACAGAATAATTCCCATCATAAAATGTAATCAATGGTTATATCATAGGATGCAATCAACAAGATTACCCAATAATTTCTGATCAGGGAACTTCACAATGCCTGCTTAACTAGTCTAGACAAGTAATGGTTTTGTGTCTTTCATTTTTTCCCTTTCCAAATGGGGCTGCACAATCCTTTGTCTCTGCTTACCCTTGTAGATTTGTGGATTAAAAAGGAACAGAGTTAGAGAGTCTTCTTTCAGTTTATAAACTACTCAAGCAGAAGGAACTACCATATATACTCGAGTATAAGCTGAGTTTTTTCAGCACAAAATTTGTGCTGAGTTCGGGTTTTTCAGCACAAAATTTATACTCGAGTATATATGGTACATCTATACCAAATCAACATGGCTGAGCATCATCACCACGCTCTTAGCTAGGCACAATGACTGGATAATCTTGTAGGGAGTGTGGTAGGCGAATGTATTCTAAGTATGGCAGGAAAAATGAAATGAAAATTTATCTACCAAAAGGTCAAACTGTGGCAGGTACTGGCCGTGTGTTTTCTAAAGTAATTCCTTTTCTTCCTAGGCATTTAGTTAAATTACATTTTTCAACCTCTTCTACAAAATAGATAGGGGCCATGTGATTGAGTTCTGGCCAATGAGGTGTAGGCAGAATTGATGTATGCCACTTCCAGCTCCTACACAATCTTCTATGCTCTGTCTTTTTGGGGTTTTTTGTTTGTTTATTTTAAAGGGACTGAGTCTTGCTGTGTTACCCAGATTGGTGTCAAACTCTGGCCTCAAGCAATCCTCCTGCTTCAGCCTCTCAAAGTGCCCCTGGCCTGTGACCTGGATATCAACATATAAGGTCCCTGATAACTGTGGGGAGTAAAAACCCTCAAATGACCACACTGAACTATTTGTGAGCAACAAAGAGATCTCTACCATACTAATGTAATACACTAAACTTTATGAGAAAGTGGGCTGCTAGATATTTATTCAAGATTCCAAGATTCTAGAAATACATTATTTCAGCTGTTAGATTATTACAACCAGCCTATTTGTAAATACATTTTAATTTTCTAAGTGTTGCATTTCTGACACAAATATGCCCACTCCTAATGGAACAATGGGATGTCATATCAAAATGTGCCTGAGGGTTAGGCCAGAAAGGGATACCAAGTAAAGTAGTTAAAGCCTTACAACTATTTTCAGGTTTGATCTTGAGTCAACATCATAAATGGTCTGTCATTCAAGGACCAGCCAGGAAAAGAGAACCTTGGGTTTTTTTTTTTTTTTTTAGAACCTTGGGTTTTTAAAAGAGAGAAATGTGATACAGGAAAGAGGAACAGGCAGAGAAGCTAATCAAAGGACAATGAAGCAACCCAGACATTAGTAAACGTAGTGGTGCCACCACCATTCTTGGGCTGGCAACAAAAGAGAGAAGGTGATATAATCAGAGCCCAGGATTAGGAAGACAGAATCAAGGCAGACATGCCATGTCAATGCTGCAGACCCCAGAAAAGGGGCAGCAGCTGTTGGCAGTGCCATCCAAAGAAGGAGAGAAAACCCTGGTATTCCCTCACCAATGCTGGCACTGGCGCCTGAGAATCACAGCCTACAGGAACCAGCCCTCCTGCCTTCCAGAGCAGGCAGAGCAGGGTAGCATGAGGACAGGCAAAGGATCTAAGCGCTTATAAGCTTAGGACCAGCAGAAACTGGTAAAAACAGGAAGACATTCTCTTATGTAAATCAAAGCTCAAGTGGTAGAGCAACTTAAAAGAATATTGCAGTCAAAGGTGAGATATTTTAAATTTTTTCTTGCTTTTTAGAGGTCCTGTTCTAGTTTGGAGATTTAAGTTATCACTTCCTTCATTTTTATTCTAGGTCATGGAAGAGCCAGCATCTAGGGAAACGTCTTTATTCTTGTGTCCGAATATACAGTCTATACAGGTATAGATTCTTTGTCCCTTAACCTTAGTAAGCAAATTTGACTAAACATCGGAAAGCTACAGAGGTGCAAGGTGGGAAAAATTCTGCCTCTGTTACTTAGCAGCTGATATTGGGCAAAACCACTCATAGTAGTTAGACAAAATAATAACCTTCTCACTCAGGTACCAATAGGTACTACTAACACCACTTAATTCGCTAAATGGTTTTATATGATAGGCACTATTGTCATCACTATTTTAAAGGTGAGAAAACCGAGACACAGAGGGTGGCCCCTGTGGCTCAAGGGAGTAGGGCGCTGGCCCCATATGCTGGAGGTGGTGGGTTCAAACCCAGCCCCAGCCAAAAACAGCAAAAAAAAAAGAAAGACACTGAGACACACAGAGAGTTTAGGTGACTTTCTCAAAGCATCACACAGCTAGGAAGTATGTGACAAGAGAAGGATAGGAACTCAAATAAGGTGATTCTGATTCTGAAATCCACGTTCTTAAATCATTACTACACTGTGCCAAAAAACTTGAACAAATAAACCCTTCCCTTATTGCCTAATTCATAGGTTATTTGTAATCCCTCCTTTGTCTCTTTTTCTGTCCCTCTCTCTCTCATCCCCTCACTCCCCACCTTCCTTGTTTTGAATTTGACTGAAGGTAAATTTCTATGAGTAGAATTTACAGATAAGGATGTTTTTCTGGATCTTCATGTGTCCATTAACAACTTTACTTAACATGATGTAACATTTTCCAAAGAGGTGAAAGTTTCAAGGCCATCAGCCATGCCAGACTAAGAATGTGTGATCAGGCAGGTTGATCAAATACTCACAAAACAGCTGCAGAACAAGTCCAAGAAGATGCAGACTGGTGAGAACAGCTAAGCCAGCAGTTAGCCTAATTTCACAATACAGCTTTCAGTCTAATTTTAGGGTGAAAAAATGAAAAACGCTTCTTTGTTTCTTGGTTTCAAAATGCCCAAATGTTAATGGTTTGGTGCTTAAACTGAAGCACCAGTTTTAACAACGATGTTCTTTTATACCATAAACTAGGTTAATCTAAACAGTATGATTATACATTTTTGAAGCCAGTTACCATGTAAGTCTGAATACCCTGAAACTGCCATGCTGTGAAGCAGCTCAGGCTATCTAAACTGAGATGTCACATGGAGAGAATGCTGACCAACCAGCCCAAGCTGACCAGTCATTCCAACCTGGGTGTCAGACATGGAAATGAAGAAACCATCTTAGACATTTCAGATTTAGCTGACATGATGGGGAAAAAAACTGAGAAACCGAACCAATAACCAGAATTAAAGTTTCAGTATTGTCTTAGTTTGTTCAGGATACTATAACAAAACACCATGGACTGAGTGGCTTGTAAACTATAGAAACTTTCTCACAGTTATGGAGGCTGTGAGGTTGCCAGATGGCTGATTTCTTACTATCTCCTCACACAGTGGAAGGAGCAACAATTTCTCTGGGTTTGTATTTTACCTTTTACCTAATAATAGTACTAATCCTATTCATGAGAATTCTGCCCTTATGACCTAATCACCTCCCAAAGGTCCCATATTCTAGTACTAATGTTATGTTGAGGGTCAGAATTCTAAAATACTAATTTTGAGGGGACACAGACATTCATATTGAGTATGTGCCCCCAGTTGAACCACCCCAAACATTTATAGCCTTTCAGGCCATGCCAACTATCCTAGTCCTCATGGAGCTATTCCTCCTGAGCCCTGTTTGAATTCCAGACCCACAAGATAAGGAGCATAATAAATACCAAATGCCACCAAAAATAGTAATAAATTTTAAAAATAGTTTTTCCACCATCATGGGATTCAAAAAAGATATTTGGATGAGAAACCATGGCTAAAAATAAGTTCCATTCCTACCCTCGCTACTGACTTGGCTCCTGTGTTAAAAATCAGTTGCTCACACCACTGGCAGTGACTTTGATCCAAAGTCACATGTGTGACCTCCACAGAGCAACAGCAAGGATGGCAGCTGAAGGCTTACCCTGGCAAAGTTTTTTTCGGCTGCTTTAGCCTAGAGAATAAGGAGTGATTTGTGAAAGCTGGTGTTCTCCAACTGCCAGAGGGTACTCCAGCCACTCTGCTTCCTGATAAACAGCACTATCTCAGCCTGTCTGGGAAGGTGGTGAAAGGTCTGGCCCAGGGAAGCTTAATCTGGGTTCACATCCCAGCTCCACTACCTAAACTAGTTGCATGACTCTGGGCAACTTTTTTTTGTGTGTGTGGTTTTTGGCTGGGGCTGGGTTTGAACCTGCCACCTCCAGAATATGGGGCTGGCACCCTACCCCTTTGAGCCACAGGTGCCGCCCCACTCTGGGTACCTTATTGAACTTTTGGATCACTGAATTTTCCTCCCCTTTGAAATGAGGATAACAACACTAACATCGTAAGTGTGTAGTTAGGATTAATTGAGCCTTACTTAGCATTTAATAACGATAGCTTGCTTAAAATTTAAAAATAAAGAAATAAATGACAATATTAAGGAGGTACAAATGTTTAAAAATAAATCAAAAATAGGCCAGGCTGGGCGGCGACTGTGGCTCCACGAGTAGAGCGCCAGCCGCATACACCAAGGGTAGCGGGTTCAAACCCAGCCCCTGCCAAACTGCAGCGTAAAAATAGCCAGACCTTGTGGCAGCGCCTGTAGTCCCAGCTACTCAGGAGGCTGAGGCAAGAGAATCGCCTAAGCCCAGGAGCTGGAGGTTGCTCTGAGCTGTGACATCACAGCTCTCTACTGAGGGTGACAAAGTAAGACTGTCTCAAAAAAAAAAAAAAAAAAGGCTGGGCATGGTGGCTCATGCCTGTAATCCCAACACCCTAGGAGGCTGAGGTGGGTGGATCACTAGAGCTCAGGAGGTCAAGACGAGCCTGAGCAAAGTGAGACCCCATCTCTACTAAAAATAGAAAAACTAGGCAGGCATTTTGGCATGTGCCTGTATTCCCAGCTACACAGGAGTCTGAGGCAAGAGGATCACTTGAACCCAAGAGTTTAAGGTTGCTGTGAACTATGATGCCACAGCACTATACCCAGGTTGACAGAGTGAGACCCTTGTCTCAAAAAATAATAAATAAAAAATTAAGTTTTTAAAATAAAAATTATTGATGGCTAATATTTACTGAGCGTCTCACATACAACTTAAATTCTTTATCACCATCCTAAAATGATCACTCCATACTGATTTCCCAGTATTTCATACTCTTCCTCTCTCCTCAAATCTCCCCTACACCCTTTGTCCCCTCACTCTAAGCTGATTACATCACTTTACATAAAAGAGAAGGAAACCATCTTATCTTGAATCGCCTAATCTGCATTAACTTCTCCTTTCCTCTTTCACCAATGAAGTGTCCTCCCTCCTGTTAAAGACCAATCTTTACATTTGTGCTAGATCCAAACAGCTTTCACCCTCTCCACCCAATCCTCTGTCAGCATTCAAACAAACTCCACTTCTTCCCATCTCTGAAAACCTCACCTTGACCCCCATCTCCAGCTACTGCTCTGATTCTCTGTTCTGTTCTTAGAAAATTCTCAAGAAAGTTTCTCTACACCATCACTTATTCACTCTTAAGTTCACTCAGATTTGGATTCCTGCTCTACCACCTCTCTAAGATTCTTCTTATCAAGGTCACCAGTGATTTTCTCATTGCCAGTTGCAGTGTCCCCTTTATTTTCATCTTATTCTATCTTGTAGTGGCACAAGGTTCACTGGGACTCTTAATCACTAGGACTCTTAAAAACACTCCTCTTAACTTCTATGACACCATATTCTTCTGGTTTTTGTCCCCCTTTATGAGAATCTCCATCCTCAGTCTCCTTTCCTTTCTCAACACCATATGTAAATATTAATCTTTCTCAAGAGTTGGTTGTTAAGTCCTCTTTTCTCTACCTATGCATTTCCCTAGGTGATCCTTCAGAAACTTTAATACAGTATTATACTGATGACTTCCAAATACACACCTATTGTTTAGGCCACTTAAATCCTCTCCAGTTTCATATGTCCAGTTGCCCAATTGACATAGCCTCTGGGATAGTCATTTGGCACTTGAAGCTTACCTTTTCTACTTTTTTTTTTTTTCAGACAGAGTTTATGTCACCCTCGGTAGAGTGCTATGGCGTGACAGCTCACAGCAAACTCTAACTCTTGGGCTTTTAGCAATTCTCATGCCTCAGCCTCCCAAGTAGCTGGGATTACAGGTGCCTGCCGCAGTGCCCAGCTATTTTGTTGTTGTTGTTGTTGTTGGAGTTGTCGTTGTTTAGCAGGCCCGGGCTAAGTTTGAACCTGCCTGGCTGGGTATATGTGGCCAGCACCCTAACCACTGAGCTATGGGCGCCGAGCCAAGCTTACCTTTTCCTTTCTTTTTTTTTTTTTTTCTTTTTTGTGAGTTTTGGCCAGAGCTGGGTTTGAACCCACCACCTCTGGCATATGGGGCCAGTGCCCTACTCCTTTGAGCCACAGGCACTGCCCCTAAACTTACCTTTTCTAATTCAACTTTGTTGCTACAACCAGAAAACAAGGAGTCATCCTTGACTTTTTTTTTTTTAGACAGAGTCTCAAGCTAGGTAGAGTGCTATGGTGTCAGAGTTCACAGCAACCTGAAACTCTTGGGCTTACGTGATCCTCTTGCCTCAGCCTCCCAAATAGCTGGCACTACAGGTGCCTGACACAATGCCCCGCTATTTTTTGGTTATAGTTGTCATTGTTGTTTGGCACACCAGGGCTGGATTCGAACCTACCAGCTCCAGTGTATGTGGCTGGCCCCCTAGCCACTTGAGCTAAAGGCACCAAGCTGACTTTTTTCTTAATCTTCCACATTCATTTAATAGTTTCTATTGATTTTTTACTTCCAAAATAGGTTTCAAAACTGTCCATTTCTGTACATCTCCCATTACCTCTTGTCTGAGCAGCCACCTCCCATCTGGCCTCCCTGTGCCTTCTCTCTTGCCCCCTGCCCTAGTCCATTCTCTATGAAGGAGCCAGAGTTATCTTTCGAAATGTAAATCAATTCCTGTCATCTTTCTGCTTCACTGCTGTCAGTGGTTTCTTGTTATGCTTTGGATAAAATACAAACTGCTTACCAAGGACCACGGTGCCCTGAGCCTTCAATCCCCTGCCTACACCTTAACTTCATCTCACCTTGCTCTCCTCCTCCTTCATTAACTTCCAGTCACATGGGCCTGTGTAAGTCTCTGATGCCTTCCTGGCCCAGGGCCATTTGACTCTGGGGCCCTCTGCCAGCGTTTACCTCAGTTGCCCCTTCTCTTTTGGATCTCTGTTGTATCAGTTATGAACAGCCTTGCCTACAAATAAAAGAAACCTCATATGAGAGTGGCTTAAACACATGAAAGTTTGTCTAATAACAGTAGTCCCAGAAGTAGGCATCCTAGGGCTGGCATAGCAGTTCTGTGAGACTATAGGGCAGTGTTTTTCAACCTTTTTTATCTCACAGCACACTTAAATTATGTTGATCCAAAAAATGATTTAAAAAAGAATATACTACTTTCAAAAATAAATTAATGCTCTTTAAAAATTGTATTGGCACGCCTAAGATCCTCTCATTTGAAAATCACTACTATAGAGACTCAGCCTCTTCCTATTTTTCAGCCCTAGCATCCTTCATACTTTGACCTCATGTGTTAGCATGCTTTCTGCTGCTGTACCAGAATACTACAGACTGAGTAATTTATAAAGCAAAGAAATTTTTTTTGTCACAATCCAGAGGCTAGGAAGTTTAAGAGCATTGCATTGACATCTGGTGAGAACCTTCTTGCCGCATCACACATAGCAGCAGGGCAAGTGAGTTCATGAGATGGAGAGAGAGCAAGGGGTGGACTCCCTCTTCTAACAGCCTGCTCAAGAGAACTAACCCACTCTCATAATATAAATAGATCTATCCTCATGACCAATTGCCTTATTTTTTTTTTTTTTTTTTGAAATAGGGTCGCACTCTGTTGCCTAGACTAGAGTGCAGTGGTGTCATCAAAGCTCACTGCAACCTCAAACCCCAGAGTTCAAGCAATCCTCCTGATCCAGCCTCCAGAATATAGGCACATGCTACCACAGCAGCTAATTTTTGTATTTTTTGTAGAGACAGTGTTTTACCATGTCAGGCTGGTCTTTTTTTTTTTTTTTTTTTTGAGACAGAGTCTCACTTCATCGCCCTCTGGTACAGTGCCCTGGCGTCATAGCTCACAGCAACCTCAAACTCTTGGGTGCAAATGATTCTCTTGGCTCTTCCTCCCAAGTAGCTGGGATTGCAGGCTCCTACCACAATGCCAAGCTAGTTTTAGAGACGGGGTCTTGCTCCTGCTCTAGGCTGCTCTTGAACCTATGAGGTCAGGCAATCCAAAGTGCTATTACAGGCATGAGCCACTGCACCTAGCCCTTTCAGGCTAGTCTTGAACCCCTGGTTTCAAGTGATCCTCCTGCCTTAGCCTCCCAAAGTGCTAGGATTACAGGCATGAACCACCATGCCCAGCTGGGGGACATATTCAAACTATAGAACCTCACATATCTGACTTCATACTTGCTGCCTCAAGGTCACAAGAGGGCTGCTGCTCCTTTAAAGCTAAAAAAGGGAGAGAGTAGAAGGAAAAAAACTGCTTTTTATGTAATTTTTATTATGAAGAATTTTTTTCTTTTCTTTTTTTTTTTTTGAGACAGAGCCTCAAGCTGTCTCCCTGGGTAGAGTGCTGTGATGTCAGCAACCTCCAACTCAAGCTGTCTCCCTGGGTAGAGTTCTGTAACATCAGCAACCTCCAACTCTTAGGCTTAAGCGATTCTCTTGCCTCAGCCTCTCAAGTAGCTGGGACTACAGGCGCCCATCACAATGCCCAGCTATTTTTTCATTGTTGTTATTGTTGTAGTTGTCATCACTGTTGTTTGGCAGGCCTAGGCTGGATTCGAACCCGCCAGCTCTGGTGTATGTGGCTGCCGCCCTAGCCGCTTGAGCTACAGGCACCAAGCCTATGAAGAATTTTAAATATAAAAATTAGAATAGTATTAAGGACCCCCCCCCCCCCGCATGAATCCACCATGCAACTGCAGTAATTATGAACTGGGACCAATCTTCTTTTATCTATTATGAAATAGATTATTATGAAATAGTTATTATGAATAACTTAACTCTCCCTTTCTTCTCTCTTTTTTTTTTTTTTTTTTTTTTGCAGTTGTGGCCAGGGCTGGGTTTGAACCCACCACCTCCGGTATATGGGGCCAGTGCCCTACTCCTTTGAGCCACAGGAACCACCCTCCTCTCTTTTTTTTTTTTTTTTTTCTTTTCTTCAGGGACAGGATCTTGCTCTGTTTTCCAGGCTGCAGTGCAGTGGCACAGTGATAGCTCACTGGACCCTCAAACTCCTGGGCTCCTCCCAACTCAGCCTCCCAGATAGCTGGGACTACCAGAGCACCACCATACCAAACACATTTTTAAATTTTTGGTAGCAATGGAGACTTGCTATGTTGCCTAGGTTGCCTGGAAATTCCGCCTGCAAGAGCTCCTTCTGTCTCATCTTCCCTAAGTGCTGGAAATGCAGGCATGCACCATTGCACTTGGCCTCTTCTCATTATTTTGAAGCAAATTCTACACATTGTATCATTGTATTCTAAAGCGTTTCACTATGTATTTTTAAAAGAGAAAGATTTTTATTTTTATTTAATTTATTATTAAATTTCATTTATTATAATTTATTAATTTATTATAAAATAATATATTATTAATTTATAATAAAATTAAATTATTTTAATGTATTATTATTATTTCATTTTTATTTTATTTTATTTTTTGAGAGAGTCTCATTTTGTCACCCTTGGTAGAGTGCCATGGTGTCTTAGCTCACAGCAACTCAAACTCTTGGGCTCAAGTGATTCTCTTGCCTTAGCCTTCCAAGTAGCTAGGACTACAGGTGCCTGCCACAACGCCTGACTATTTTTAGAGACCAGGTCTCACTCTTGCTCAAGCTGGTCTGGAACCTGTAAGCTCAGGCAATCCACCCAGAGTGGATACTCAGCCTCCCAGAGTATTAGTATTATAGGCGTGAGCCACTTTGCCCAGCCCTTTATTATTTATTTTTTATTTTATTTATTTATTTATTTATTTATTTATTTTTGAGACAAAACCTCAAGCTATGGCCCTGGATAGAGTGCTATGACATCACAGCTCACAGCAACCTCCAACTCCTGGGCTTAAGCGATTCTCTTGCCTCAGACTCCCAAGTAGCTGGGACTACAAGTGCCCACCACAACACCCCGCTATTTTTTTGTTGCAGTTCAGCCAGGGCCGGGTTTGAACCCACCACCCTCGATACATGGGACCGGCGCCCTACTCACTGCTCACAGCAAACTCGAACTCTTGGGCTCAAGTGATTCTCTCCCAAGTAGCTGGACTACAGGCGCCTATCACAACACTCAGCTATTTGTAGAGACAAGGTCTTGCTTTGGCTCAGGCTGGTCTTGAACCTGTGAGCTCAGGGCTATCCACCCACCTCGGCCTCCCACAGTGCTAGGATTACAGGCGTAAGCCACTTTGCCCAGCCTGGCTTTTCCTTTTCAAACATAACCACAGTGCTATTATCTCACACAAAAAATACCAATTCCTTAGTATCATCGATTATCCAATATTCAAATTTCTGATTGTCCCATATTGATTCATACTTTTTATAGTTGAAAGTATCCAAATAAGATATTTGGATACTCACAGCTCACAGGATGTCCTTCAAATCCTTTCCTTTTTGGGGGGGGATAGAGCCTTAAGCTGCAACCCTGGGTAGAGTGCTATAGCATCACAGCTCACAGCAACCTCCAATTCTTGGACTCAAGGGATTCTCCTGCCTCTGCCTCCCAAGTAGCTGGGCCTATAAGGCACCCGCCACAACACCTGGCCATTTTGTGGTTGCAGCCATCATTATTGTTTGGCTGGGCCTCAGCTGGATTCAAACCCACCAGCTCAGGTGTATGTGGCTGGTGCCTTAGCCGCTTGAGCCACAGGCGCCGAGCCTTGAAATGCTTTCTAACCTAGAGGTCCCCTTCATCTCTTTTTTAATGTCTCAATTTTTTTACTTTTTAATTTAATTTAATTTAATTACTCGTTTTTTTTTTTTCGAGACAGAGTCTCATTTTGTTGCCCTCGGTAGAGTGCTGTGGAGTTACAGCTCACAGCAACCTCCAGCTTTGGGGCTTAGGTGACTCTCTTGCCTCAGCCTCCTGAGTAGCTGGGACCACAGGCACCTGCCACAATGCTCAGCTATTTTTTTGTTGCAGTTTAGCCAGCGCCGGGTTTGAACCTGCCACCCTCATTATATGGGGCTGGCGCCCTACTCACTGAGCCACAGGTGCCACCCTATTTTATTTTTTTTTAAGACAGTGTCTCACTTTGTCACCCTGGGTAGAGTGCCAGGGCATCATAGCTCAGAGCAACCTCAAACTCTTGGGCTTGAGCAATCCTCTTGCCTCAGTCTCTGGTATAGCTGTGACTACAGGCATTCACCATTACATCTGTCTAGTTTTTCTATTTTTAGTAGAGATGGAGGTTTCTCTGTTGCCCAGGCTGATCTCGAACTCCTGAGCTCAATCTTCCTGCCTTAGCTTCCCAGAGTGCTAGGATTACAGGCGTGAGTCACCGCATCCCGCCCTCAACTTACTTTTTTGAAGAAAGAAGGTCATTTATCCTGCAGAGCTCCCCACAATCTAGATTTTCCCCGATTGTATCCCTGCAGTGCTTTCTCAATTACATCCCTGCAGTGCTCTCTGTCCCCTGCATGTCTTGCAAGTTAATGGTTGTAACTATAGGTTTGATTAGATTCAGATTTGGTTGTTACTTTTTCATTTTCTTGGCTGAACTACTTTGTAAGAGGTATCCAGATGTACCTAATGAAGTGCCTCTCTTTTTGTGATATTAGCAACTTTTGATGATTATTGTCTAAATCCACTAATTCATTATGTTAGAAAATGATGATGCTCGGCACCTGTAGCTCAGCAGCTAGGGCATCAGCCACATACACCGGAGTTGGTGGATTCATATCCAGCCCTGGCTTGCCAAACAACAAGGACAACTGCAGGTCTCGTTCTTGCATAGGCTGGTCTTGAACCTGTGAGCTCAGGCAATCCACCTGCCTTGACCTGCCAAGTGCTGGGATTACAGGCGTGAGCCAGTGTGCCTGGCCAGGCTTACCAATTTTTTAAAATAGTGAATCAGGCTGGTACGAGTGTAGTGGTGTTTCCCACTGCTTCATTTGACTAGCCTAAAATAAATAAATACTGAATCAATTCACTAGCTCCTCCATTAATAATTAGGCTTGGCAATGCCTGTAGCTCAATGCATAGGGCGCCAGCCACATACACTGAGGCTGCTGGGTTCAAACCTGGCCCAGGCCAGCTAAAACAACAATGACAACTGCAACAAAATGAAAAAGAAGAGCTGAGTGTTTTGGCGGGCGCCTGTGGTCCCAGCTACTTGCAGGGCTGAAGCAAGAGAATTGCTTAAGCCCAAGAGTTTGAGGTTGCTGTGAGCTGTCATGCCACGGGGCACTCTACCCAGAGAGACAGCTTAAGACTCTGTCTCCAAACAAAAAAAGTCATTAGACTTTATTAAAAAATTATCTTTGGGCCAGGCCAGTGGCTCACTCCTCTAATCCTATCACTCTGGGAGGCCGAGGCAGGTGGATTGCTTGAGCTCAGGAGCTCAAGATGAGCCTGAGCTTGAGTGAGACCCCATTTCTAAAAAGATAGCTGGGCATTATGAGGGCACCTGTAGTCCCACCTACTTGGGAGGCTGAGGTGAGAGAATCACTTGAGCTGAAGAGTTTGAGGTTGCTGCTCTACCAGGGGTGACAAAGTGAGACTCTGTCTCAAAAAAATAATAAAAATAAAAACTAGGTAGGTGTGGTGAATGTTGTGGTGGGCACCTGTAGTTGTAGCTACTCAGGAGCCTAAGGATCACTTGAGCCCGGGAATTTGAGGTTGCTCTGATGCCATAGCATACTATCCAAGGTGATAGAGTGAGACTCTGAAAAAATTAAAATTAAAAATTACCTTTATAAACTCATGGATTTAAATATAGTTGATTTCTTTCTTTCTTTCTTTCTTAGCCTCAAGCTGTCACCCTGGGTAGAGTGCCATGGCATCACAGCTCACAGCAACCTCCAACTCCTGGGCTCAAGCAATTCTCCGGCCTCTACCTCCCAAGGAGCTGGGACTACAGGTGCCACCACAACACCTATTTTTTGGTTGCAGCCGTCATTGTTGTTTGGCAGGCCCAGGCTGGATTTGAACCTGCTAGCTCAGGTGTATGTAGATGGTGCCTTAGCCACTTGAACCACAGGTGCTGAGCCATATTTGATATTTTTCAATGCACGGCAGGTATTATTCTTATTGATTCTCAAACTGTTCTCTCTTTGGCCATTGTAATCATTCTCAGATTGATTCATCAGTTCCTTTTTTATCAAAAAAACAAACAAACAAACAAACAAAAAAAACCATGTGGCCAGTTTCCACTTTTATCTCACTGACCAGAGTTGTGTCATATGAGTTCCCTCAGAGGCTTCCCCTGATGTCCCATCTAAAGACTGCAACCCTTATTATTCTGCAGAATGATATCTCATATACTTCCTTTATACTACGGGTCATAAACTGGAGTTATTGTGTTTGTTCATTTGTTAAGGGTCTGATTGCCTCACTGCATTGTATGCTTCATGATGTTTTCCCTATCATAACATTTGCAGGTACTCATGGAAGATACTTAATCAATATTTGTTGAATTAGTAAAACAAATGACGTAGACACCATTGTTATTACCATTATGTACAGCATGATCTATTGTCTACTACAGTAGCCACTAGTCACATGTTACTATTTAAATTTAAATGTAAGCTCGGCTACTGTGGCTAAGGCTCCAGCCACATACACCTGAGCTGGTGAGTTGGAATCCAGCCCAGGCCTGCCAAACAACAATGACAGCTACAACCAAAAAATATCCAGGCGTTGTGGTGGGCACCTATAGTCCCAGCTACTTGGGAGTTGGAGGCAGAAGAATTGCTTGAGCCCAGGAGTTGGAGGTTGCAGTGAGCTGTGATGCCAAGGCACTCTACCCAGGGTGACAGCTTGAGGCTCTGTCTCAAAAAAAAAAAAATAATAATAATAAAAGAATTTAAATGTAAATTAACTAAAATGAAATAAAATTTAAATCCAGTTTCTTAGTGTCATAAGCTACATTTCAGGTGCTTGAAAGCTATGTGTGGCTAGTGACTACCATAGATCTAGTGCATTTTCCTCATCACAGAATTCTTTTGGATAGTACTGGAGAAAAGAAACTGGCTAGGAGTTAACTTAACTTAATCAAGGCCATCCAGTTACTACGGTCATACAGTTACTAAGAGAAGGAGCTGGAATTCAAAACTATGTCTGAGTGATTTTAGACATTGACCTCTTAATACCATAACATAGTTATCACTGTTATTATTACTGCAGAGTCCTCCTCTGGAGGAATTTAGAGGGGCCTTCAAGCCTAGCTGCTAAGGGGGTAAGCAACTGTCCTAGTTTGCTGAGGACTTAGGAAATTTCCAGGATACATAAAAGTCTCAGCACACCAGGCTACCTAATTATCAAAATTCTCTACTGAGGTTATGGCAGTCAATAGATTGGCTCACTGAATTCCGTTTCAACCACTTACATCAACCATAGTGTATGTTTGACGTAAGAAAGTTGAAGTCTTTTCCCAGATTTTCATATGGGTCCTATACATAGGCAAGCTCTGCTAAGCAGATAAACTCTTGGACAACATCTAGAAGGCAGGATTGAGGAGGAGGATGCAATTTTCTGTTCTGTCTGGCAGGCAGTACTGTGGTAGCAGAGATCCCAGTGTCCTTCACGTCATAGATTTGGAAAGACGGAATATGGAGCATGTATTGTGCGTGTGCAGATTCAACCTGAGACAGTCAACCCTGGAGCTAACAATAGGAGCAGTGACTTCTGATTCCTTAGTTTATGATTGTGACAGAAATAGTTGCTCCCTTAGTAAGCTGTGGTGGAAAGAATTCCACCCAAGAGTGTCATTACTGGGGGCCCAGCCTCCAGGCCTTTCCAGTGATTTTTATCTAGGATTTTATATATGATTATATAATATAATATAATATATACATGGTCTCTGCCTTGGTTTCTGATACAGAGCTTCTAATCCCTTGGAATGTCTTGGGTGATAAGAGTGTCTTTCCTTCCTTCCTTCCTGCCTTCCTCTCTCTTTCTCTCTCTTTCTTTCCTTATTTTTTTGAGAGAGTCTCACTTTGTCACCCTCAGTAGAGTGCCTTGGTGTCATCAGAGCTCACAGCAGCCTCAAACTCTTGGGCTCAAGTGATCCTCTTGCCTCGGTTTTTCTACTTTTTAGTAGAGATGGGGTCTCACTCTTGCTCAAGCTGGTCTCGAACTCCTGAGTTCAAGCAATCTGCCCGCCTCAGCTTCCCAGAGTGCTAAGATTATAGGCGTGAACCACTGTGCCCAGACAAGAGTATCTTATTCTAATGAGGCAAGTCTTGGCGGGCTCCTGGATAGGGCCTGGTCACTGAAAAAACTAAGCCATAATTAGAGGCTTAGAACTTTCAGCCTCACTTCCCAACCCGCTGAATGGGAAAAGGGGCTGGACATTGAGTTAATAATTGATTTTGTCTACATGATGAAGTCTCCATAAAAATCCCTGAACTAGGGGATTTGAGCAGCTTCCACGTTGCTGACCATGTGGAGGTGTCTAGAGGGTAGTCTGTCTGGAGAAAGCATAGACACATTGCTTTCTTTCTCACATACCTTTCCCTATGTATCTCTTTACCCGTTTATCTTTACTCGTTATAATAGCCTTTATAATAAATCAGTAAGTATAAGTGTTTTCTGAGTTCTGAGCCATCCCAGCACATCATAAAAACTGAGGAGGGGATTGTGGGGACCCTGATTTGTAGCTGATTGGTCAGATGTTCAGGTTATAACCTGGGAGTTGCAATTGGCATATGAAGTAGTGAGCAATCTTGTGGGACTGAGCACTTAACCTGTAGGATTTGATGGTATCACTCTAAGAATTGAATTGTAAGACACCTGGTTAGTGCCTGCTTCATGAATTGCTTCATGTGTGGATTTGGTCCCAATGTTCTTATTATGTTGAGTACGACAACAGAAAGAGAAAATGGTTTGCTTTTTTCCCTTATGAATGGTTTTTATTTTTTGTAGCTAATGAACCCTTACTATTCAGAGGGGACACAACCTGAAAAATAAGGCAGCTATAAATCTCAATTTTTTTTTTTTTTTTTTTTGAGACAGAGTCTCAAGCTGTCACCCTGAGTAGAGTGCAGCTCACAGCAACCTCCAACTTGGGCTTAAGTGATTCTCTTGCCTCAGCCTTCCAAGTAGCTGGGACTACAGGCTTCCACCACAACGTCCAGCTATTTTTTTTTGGTTGTAGTTATCATCCTTGTTGGATGATACTACAATCTGGGTTGGATTCAAAATCGCCAGCTCCGGTATATGTAGCTGTCACTCTAGCTGTTTGAGCTACAGGTGCAAAGCCTATAATTCTCAATGTTGAGAATGCTAGGACCCTAATAGGAGACTGCTCTTATTAGTGCTATCATTCTTGAAGAAATGTACATATATCCTATCCACCAGCATCCTGAAGATACTGAAACTTTAGTTTTGGAAAGGCAACTGTATATCTACATATATACATATGTGCATACACATACATGCTTCTCAACTTAAGCCCATCAAAAGTTTAAAATATCATAAGTCAAAAATGCATTTAAGACACCTAACCTACCAAACATCATATAGCTTATCCTAGTCTACCTTAAATGTGCTCAGAATACTTACATTAGCCTACAGCTGGGCAAAATCATCCAACACAAACTTTATATTCAAGTACTGAATATCTTGTAATTTATTGAATACTGTACTGAAAGTGAAAAATAATGGTTGTATGAGTAATTGAAGTACGTTTTCTACTGAATGCATACTGCTTTTGCACTATTGTATGCTTGCTGAAAAAAAAAAAAAAAAAAAAAAAAATCAGTCAGAAATAAAGGAACCAAAAGGGAAGGAGGTAGGGGGTGGGGGGAGTCACAGTGTTTGACAAACCTCTTGGAGGCAGGACACAATTATAAGCGGGACTTTACCTAACAAATTCAATCAGTGTAACCTGGTTCTCTGTACCCTCAGTGAATCCCCAACAACAGCAACAAAAAGGAAATAAAGGGGCTCAGTGCCCATAGCTCAGTGAATAGGGCACCAGCCACATACACCGAGGCTGGCAGGTTCAAGCCTGGCCCGGCCTGCTAAACAACAATGACAACTGCAACAGAAAGATAGCTGGGCGTTGTGGCAGGCTCCTGTAGTCCCAGCTACTCAGGAGGCTGAGGCAAGAGAATCGCTTAAGCCCAAGAGCTTGAGGTTGCTGTTAGCTGTGACAGTACGGCACTCTATGGAGGGCAACATAGTGAGACTCTGTTTCAAAAAAAAAAAAGGAAAATAAAGGAACCAAATAGTTGTTATGAAAGGCAATACTGCAGAATATTATACCAGGTGTTTGCAGCCACTTGACACAGTATTTTGTGCAGGTAATAGGAGATACACTGCCTTGTGGGAGGCATTACAGCTAAGTTATGAAGTGTTAGAGGTATAAAGAAAAATAATTTTTTCTCTTTACTCACACTCACAACGCAACACTTTTGTGACCATATATGTGAGCATTTTCTCCATACACCAAACAATTCTCCAGTGGACACCAGCTGGGTACACTACAATTCAATTTTGACACAGTATACTAGTGTCAGATCTCACACATTGAGAGGTTAGTCCCACAAGACTGCCCCCACTTCTGGCACCAATTGCATTAAGGTGCTTCTTAATGACTAGCTATAAATTGGGATTTGACAACCTCCCTCCTTGCTTTCAATAAGGTGCCAGGACAGCTTATAGAACTCAGGTAAACAGTTTAATTAACCTTTACATTTCCTGGTTTATTACAAAGGATATTGTGAAGGATATAGCCTAATAAAAAGATGCATAGAGCCAGTTATGGGGGAATGCTACTCTCCTAGCCCCTCCATGTGTTCAGCAACCTGGAACCTCATCAAATTTCATTATTCAAGAGTTATAGAGAGCTAAATCTCCAGGACTCCATGTCTTTTCTAGAGGTTGGTAAGTAGGATTGAAGTCCAATCCTCAGTTCACTAATCACTTCATCTTCCTGGTGATTGGCCCCATCCTGAATCAGTCCCGGTGCTGTATAATAAGTCATCTCATTAGTATAAACTCAAGCATGACCAAAAGGAGCCAATTATGAATAACAAAAGACACTCCTGTCAGTCAGGGAATTACCAAGGGTTTTAGGAACTCCCTAACAAAAGCTTGGACAAAGACCAAAAACAGGGTGTACCAAAAGTCACCCTTAAAGTTTTCATACATAGGGAAAATGGGAAATTGTAGCTAAATGTACCTTTATTTACAAAATATTCATTACAAAATTTTACAAATTATTTACAAAATATTCTCTATTATGTTGGCCACCTCTTTGTAAAATTTCAAAATGAATATTTTGTAAATAAAGGTACATTTATCTAGAATTTTCCATTTTCCTTTTGTGTAGTGGCTTTAGAGGTGACTTTGGGACATCCTGTATATTTCATATTATACCGCAGTAGGTTCTGGAGCCACTCAGACTTGAGTTCAAATATCAGTGATACCATTTTCTGCTGTGTGAACTTGGATCAGTTTATGAGCCTCTCTAAGCTTCAGTTCCTCCATGTGGAATATGTGGATAATAATAGTAAGCTCACATGGCTACTGTGATGATTAAAAAGATGACACTTACAGTATGCTTAGTACAGTGTGTGACACATGAGGATTTAATAAACGTTTGGTAATATGACTATTGTAATTTTGCTGAACTCAGCTCCATTCCTGAAATCATGTCCAATACTTGGGATCATTCTGATTACAGCCTATCAAATTTCTAGGCAGCTGCACTCCAAACCCCTTCACATCATATTTGCAATTAGTGGGTGCTCAAAAAATATTAATGACTGACAAGAAGTTTGTTCGTGAGATGTGTGGTTCATTTCTGCCCACACAGTTATTACTAGTAGTGACAGCTGCTAATGCTATTTTCTTATTCCCTGTTACCCAAAACAAAACAACCAAAAAATAGGCAACAAAAGTATCTTGGGTATAAGTGTTTGAAGAAAATGTTCCATCACCAGAAAGAAAAGCAACGACATAAAAGAACAGTAAAGAGAAAGTTATTTCTTACACATGATCTTTCTTTGTGAAAGACTGAAGACCAAAGAGAGTGACTAAGTCCTTTCCAATGGTTTGTTCCAGTGAATAACTTTTCTAACATTTGATTTGCCCTATTGAGGGAGACAAGGTCAATTCATTCTCTCAATCAGACAGTATTTATGAAGTGTCTATGTATTGCTGATATGGGCTAGGCTGTGCATATCTCCTCTACAGCCACCCCAACCTTAATTAACTTCTACTCAGTATTCAGAATGCAACTTAAGTATCACTTCTTTCACTAAAGCTTGCAACTATGCCAAGTTACACCTTTGTTCTTTTGGTGATTATGTGTTTAAGACTTGTTTTTTCTGTAATATGTATGGATGAGACTGGGGACTTTGTTTTGCTCAAGATTGTAACCCTGGTATTTAGATTGATACCTGCTATATAGTAGATGCTCAATTCTAAAAAAAATAAAAAGCAAGGAGTTCTTATTAATGGGTCATCAGAACTTCCCTGTAACACTTTTTTTTGTTTTAATTTCCAATTAATATGAGGATACCCCTGTAACACTATTCACCAAAGTGAATATGGCTCTTGGTGGCCTCTTATTCCCTGGGGCAGCTCTCTTCAACCCTGCAGCCCTGCAGAAAGTACAATGATGAAATTCTGTGCCTAAAAATAGTCTCTTGTGTGAGGTGGCCCCATAGTGAATCTCTGAGGAATATACCACACCAAGAACAGGAAAGCAAAAACAAAGCCTGAACAACATAGTGAGACCCTGTCTCTACAAAAAAATAGAAAATTTAGCCAGGTGTGGTAGCATGTCCCTGTAGTTCCAGCTACTCAAAAAGCTGAGGCATGAGGATTGCTTGAGCCCAGGAGTTCGAGGTGGCAGTGAGCTATGATGATATCACTGCATTCTAAGCAACAGAGTAGGATTCGCCTCAAAAAAAAAAAAAAAAAAAACCAACCAAACAAAAAGTTAATCCGGGACATTCCAGTTATTCTAATAGTCATCATTTTAAAACTATATTTTGAATTGTACTCTTTCTTCAAGCTCATGCTATGCCTAATGTGGTTAAGTGGATAAAAGCTTGGGCATATTTGCCTTTATTTTCACTTTAGCAAATAACTAGAATTTCTAACATGAGAATGTATAATGATAGCATAGTAAACAGGTCTAATCTATGAGGTCTGACAAGTTTATAAACTCATCCTAGAAAAAGTGCTACATACTTCATCCCTAAATACTGCTTCAGTCACCAAGTGCTAAATAGTACTTTAGTCACCTTTGTAGTACTCCCCTTGGGAAGCGATGCACCTAGTCTACCCTTCACAGCAATTTTGGAAATCTTCTTCTGTAATAGCAGTCAGAGCTGTTATCATATGAGGTCAGACAAGTAAGTTTTCAAACTCATTCCAGAAAATGCTTTGATTGGTGGACTAGACACTGGCATCAGTGCCTAGCTTCCCAGGGGAGTACTGTAAAGGTGACCACAGTGATACTCAGCAGTGAGGTATGTAGCACTTTTTCTAGGATGAGTTTGCAAACTTAATTGTCTGACCATATATATGTCTTCAGAAAATAATGGTAAATTACAATTCTGATTTAAGGTCATTAAAAATAAGGTTAGGCTCGGCGCCTATAGCTCAAACGGCTAAGGCACGAGCCACATACACCTGAGCTGGTAGGTTCAAATCCAGCCCGGGCCTGCCAAACTACAATGACAACTGCAACCATAAAATAGTCGGGTGTTATGGCAGGTACCCATCGTCTCAGCTACTTGGGAGGCTGAGGCAGGAGAATCACTTGAGACCAGGAGTTGGAAGTTGCTGTGAGCTATGATGCCACAGCACTCCACCCAGGGCGACAGCTTGAGGCTCTGTCTCAAAAAAATAATAATAATAATAAAATAAATAAATAAAAATAAGGTTACAAACCTATATTGCAGACCTCCCTTTTTTAGAAAAGAAGAAATCTTTCTAGGTTGTCCTTCATTGGCCAGATAGCTCTAAAGTCACAGACTTAAAACAATTGGGATTGCTCTCCTGAGTCTGGGCCTATCTCCTTGAGAGTTTTATTGTCCATTCAACGAAAACCATGAAAGAGGGCGGCACCTGTGGCTTAAGGAGTAGGGCGCCGTGCCCATATACCAGGGGTGGCAGGTTTGAGCCCAGCCCCGGCCAAAAACTACAAAAAAAAAAAAAAAAAAAAAAAACCATGAAAGAGAAACTTGCTTTGAAGATAATACCCAGTGTCTGCTGTCTTCCATCCTTCATCCTAAGCTTCTTTACCTGTACAATACGGGGAACTACATCCTTCACTAATTCTACACACTTTTGTTAAGCTCCCATTTTGTACCTGGTACTGTGTTGAGTCATAGGGATTCAAAGATGAGAGCTCCTAGGAAGTTCTGACAATTAAGTTTGTGAATTTGCCACTGTGTGCTTATGTTGGCAGCACTGTACAAACAACTCAGTAAAGTTTCATAACTTGGTATAGCAGTGTCTCTCTCACAGCTGTGTTTTGTGTTGACAGGTGGTGGTGTCTTGCTGAGTGACATTCATTATTGTTGACATTTTTGTGTGTCATCACAAGAATGCTGGAGCTTAAATTAAAGCAATGAACAAACATTAAATTCCTTATTAAACTTGGCAAGAGCGGAAGTGAAATCAGGGACATGTTAGTCTGAGTTCATGGGGATAATGCCATGAAGAAAACAGTAGTGTACCAATGGATTAAATGTTTTTCTGAGAGAGAGAACATATCATTGATGATGAGAGGTCAAAGGGTAGACAGTAATAAGCAGAACTGATGAAAACAATTAAAAATGTGTTAAATTGTTTGTCAAAATCATCAGCTGACTATGAGAAGCATAGCATACCAAGTAAACACCAATAGAGAAATAGTTAAAATCTTAACTGAAAATCCTGGTGTGAGAAAGATATGTGCAAAAATGGTCCCAAAGGAGCTCACTGATACACAAAAGCAAAGGAGAGTCAAGTTTGGCAAGACCTTTGGAAGAGGTAGGACAAAGATTTGGTCCATATTATTATTGGTGATGAAACCTAGGTGTACCAATACAACCCTGGGACAAAGCATCAGAGTGCACAATGGCCACAACCAAAAAGCTCCATCAGCCCAAATCAAGAGTCAAAACAATGTTGCTAATCTTTTTTGATTTTGGAGGAATTATTCATTATGAATTTGTATCAACTGGACAAATAGGTAACCAAGTTTACAATTTGGAAGTGCTGAGAAGACTGTGTGAAAAAGATGAAAATGACCTAAACTTTTTGCCAACAACTTAATGGCTTTTGCATCACAACAATGTACCAGCTCTTATGGCACTGTCAGTGAGGAAGGTTTTAACCAGTAAGCAAAGAACTGGATTGGAACTCCCTACTCACCTGCTGTGGTCTTCAATGACTTTTTTCTTTACCTGAAGATAAAGGAAATATTGAAAGGAAGACACTTTGATGACATTCAAAACATCAAGAGTAATATGATGACAGCTGTGAGGGCCATCTCAGAAAAAGAGTTCCAAACTTGCTTTGAAGGGTGGACCAGGTGCTGGTGTTGGTGCATAGCTTCCCAGGGGGAGTACTGTGAAGGTGATAGTGATTCTCAGCAAAGAGGTAGGTGGCACTTTTTCTAGGACAAGTTCCTGAACTTAATTGTCAGACAAGGTACTTCTTGTTTGAAAGACCGAGAGCTATCAGAAGTGCTTCAGGCACCAGATTTCTAAACTTTTAGTAATTTAAAACTACCTACCTGATCAAAAAGAACACATCTTGGCTTATAGGGGAATCTGGCTTATTGTCTGTGGCTCCTTGACACAAAAAAAGAAAACAATGAAATATTATGTGTTGGATTAGAAAGAGATAGACCAAGAGTGATAAAGCTTACATCAGAGAGGAACCCTATCCAACCTGGGAGTGCAGTAGTCTGTGAAGGGGTGAGGATCTGCTCTGATGTACATGTTGAAACCACATCCCCATTGCCCAAACAGGAAAGAGGGAAATCAGTTTAGCCCTACCTCTTCTTCACCTTCCCATTGACCACCAAGTCCTATAGATTTCTCAACCTAAAATAATCAGACCTTTCAGGACATACTTTAAAGAGAGGTCATTCCAGAGCAAAAGTTGAGGATTGCTGCCTGAGACATAGCTCCAAAGTGCTTTGAGGAGTGATCCCAAGAACTAGAGATGAGAGGGTGGTGCCAGTGGGTCAAAGGAGTAGGGCACTGGCCCCATATGCTGGAGGTGGTGGGTTCAAACCCAGCCCCTGCCAAAAACTGCAAAAAAAAAAAATAAAAAAAAAAAAAAGAACTAGCGATGCTTTAGTTTTTTTTTTTTTTTGGGGGGGGGGTTAGGTGGTTGAATCAGAAGAAAGGGAAATTATAAAAGTAGTTTGTTAGGAATTCTCATTGGTTTAGAGAATAACATTGGTTAGTGATTGGCTCTGAGTATCTGGAACCAGTTAGCTTAGAGCCCACATAGTAAGTGACTTCAAGAAGTAATTATTTAGCTGAAGGAGGAGTTAGACACCACTGCTTATTACATTTTACCTTTCTGGGCCTGATAATTTCAAGGGACTTATATTCCCCAGATAAGAGAGTTTGTTTCTTTCTCTGATTCCACATTAATATAATTCTTGAATCTACCTAATTTTCTCATTTCAACTGTTTTGTCCTTCCCTCTCTCCCTTATCACTTCTCACCTGGTCTTTTCCAGTGGTCTTCTACTGATCTCCCTTACTGGACTCCCTTCCTGGTCTCCCTTACAGCTTACTCTCTAGGTTGCTTGTGAAGTCCCTCCCACAATGCAAATCTAGTAGTTTTCCACTGACTAAAACTCATAGTTTCCTCATGGCCCTCAGTTAAAAGTGCAAGCTTTACCCTATGGTGGAGAAAGCCATCTGAGATGTGGACCTAATCAATCTTTTCAGCCCTTATCACTCACCTTTTCCTTTCCTAGACTCTTCTTCATCCTTGCTCAACTCCTGGCAATTTCCCAAACATGCCAGGTTGTTTCAGATCCACCCACAGAGTCTTGGCTCCCTCACTTCAAAATGGATTCTCTTAAACCTTCTGTCTCTTTTCACCTGAAAAAAGCCCACGATTGTTCACAATTCAGTTTAGAAGTCATTTCCTCCCTGAAGTCCATTTTAATACACACCTGAGCAGCACCTCCCCCTGCTCCCTTCCCTACTTTATGGGCATTTACTCTCTGAAGTCCTCTGGAGTTACCTCTGGCAGCATAGATGACATACTTTGCTTTCATCATTGTTTCTCCAAAGATTATCGGTATCACATTTCCTGCTTCTTAAAAAGCTATTATTATTGTTTATTTTTAATTGATTAATTTTTTTTTAAGATAGAGTCTCACTTTGTTCCCCTCAGTGAGTATTATAGCTCACAGCAACCTCAAACTCTTGCGCTCAAGCGACCCTCTTGCCTCAGCCTCCTGAGTAGCTAGGACTACAGGCAATGCACCACAATGCCTGCCTAGTTTTTCTAATTTTAGTAGATACAGGGTCGCACTCTTGCTAATGCTGGTCTTGAACTGAACTCAAGCAGTCCACCTGCCTTGTCCTCTCAGTGTGCTAGGATTACATTATGGGCATGAACCACCACACCTGGCTGTGTTTTTTTGTTTGTTTTTTGAGACAGAGCCTCAGGCTGTCACCCTGGGTTGAGTACTGTGACATCACAGCTCACAGCAACCTCCAACTCCTGGGCTCAAGAGATTCTCCTGCCTCCGCCTCCCAAGTAGCTGGGACTACAGGTGCCTGCCGCAACACCTGGCTATTTTGGCTATTTTTTGGTTGCAGCCGTCATTGTTGTTGGGTGGGCCCGGGCTAGATTCCTACCTGCCAGCCCAGGTGTATGTATGTAGCCTTGGCTGCTTGAGCCACAGACGCCCAACCTTTTTTTTTTTGAGACAGAGTCTCAAGCTGTTGCCCCAAGTAGACTACCGTGGCTCACAGCAACCTCTAACTCATTCTCTTGCCTCAGCCTCCCAAGTAGCTGGGACTATAGGCGCTTGCCGCAATGCCCAGCTATTTTTTAGTTGTAGTTGTCATTGTTGTTTGGCAGGCCAGGGCTGGATTCAAACCTGCCAGCTCTGGTGTATGCGGCTGGTGCCTGAGCCGCTGAGCTCCAGGCACCGAGCTTCTTCATACACTTTAGGTGGGAGGTAACAATCTAGCTTATATTTTTTGTTGCATAAAATTACTCGTACCATAATATGTTGAAAAATAAATACTGAAATTCCTTTACGATACAAAAACAAGTACCTAAATATAAACAAATTTGAATTAAAAATGAAAGATTTTTTTCTGAAAGTTTGGGCCAGAAATGTGGGGAGCTCATTATACACAGCAAAATACAGTACCCAGGATGTTACTGCATGTTACTCCCTCAGAGTAACTCGTGCACCTCACCTCGGACTTGAAGATTCAAAAGTGCTGTCATCTCCTCTCCTTGCAGGATACCTCCAAAAGCAGCCCTACTTTGGAGCAGTGGTTGGAAGGGTGGCCAACCGAATTTCCAAAGGAATCTTCCAGGTGGATGGGAAAGCGTATCACCTGGCCCTTAACAATGGGCCCAACAGTCTGCATGGAGGAGTCAGAGGGTTTGATAAGGTTGGTTGGGACGTGTGACCGAGTGCCTTCTTGGCTCACTTCACAAAGTACCTTCAGCATACCTTCCGTTTGCTAGGCACAATCCTAGGTCCTGGAGCACATGTGTGGTGAGGTGATACAGGACAGAGCTGCTCCCATGGCTCAGGGTAGCAGGTACAGTGGCCATGTGCCAAGACCCATCCTTTTCTAGCTCATTCACTGTAACAGGTCGGCCAGGGGGCAGGTGAAAGGTTGACAGCCGTCAACTTAGGAAAGACAGGGAACAACTTTCTCACAGTATTGAGATCAGGGAGTTGTGTTGAGGAGACATGGATTAATAATAAGGAACATCCAGGTCTACCTGGCCCAAGCCCTCATTTCTTGTCCACTAAAGCTGCCATTGTCCTCTAAGGCTGCGTGGGGACACCCATCCTGTCAGGAAGCCCCCTCCCTATGCCATGGCAATGCGCCCAGGCTACCCTTCCACTGAAGTGCTTCGTGCCTCAAAATTTCCTCCTTTCCACATAAAAACCTACTCCCCAAGTAAATTCCTGGAGAACAAGGTCGGGAAAGCAAATGGAGCAAATAGCTTCTCCCTGAGGTGAGGAATGCCTGACCTTCTCTTCCTGGCCCCATGTAGGAGTCTGTGGGTTAATTTCTTTTCTTTTTTTTTTTTCCTGCAGTTTGGCCGGGGCTGGGTTTGAACCCACTACCTCTGGCATATGGGGCCAGCGTCCTACTCCTTTGAGCCACAGGCGCTGCCCAGTCTGTGGATTAATTTCAACGATTCTTCTCTAACTGGTTTCAGGCTGTGAAGGAGAAAATTTAGTAGTTAACTTTCCTCTAAATTATGCCACCCAGATTACTTGCTAGAGAAGAGCCAAAGAGAGTGCAGTGGCATGCCTGAAGTCCCAGGTACTTGGGAGCCTGAGGCAGGAGGATCACTTGAGCCCAGGAATTTGAGGCTAGCATGGGCAACACAGCAAGATCCCCATCTCTACAAGAAAAAAAGAAAACTGTCCAGGTGCAGTGCCTCATGCCTGTAATCTGAGGACCTTGGGAGCTTGAAGCAGGAAGATCACTGAGGCCAGGAATTTGAGACCAATGTGGGCAATATAGTGAGGTACCATTTCTACAATTATTTTTTTTAAATAGCAGGGTGTGGAGCTGTGCACCTGTATTCTCAGCTACTTGGGAGGCTGAAGGATGATCACCTGAGCCTAGGAGTTCAAGGCCACAGTGAGCTATGACTATACCACAGCACTCTAGCCTGGGTGACAGAGTGAGACCTGTCTCTTAAAAAAAAAAAATCTAGGGAGGCCAAGATGGGTGGATCACCTGAGCTCAGGAATTCGAGACCAACCTGAGCAAGAGTGAGACCCCATCTTTATTTTATTTTATTTTATTTTGACAGAGTCTCACTTTGTCGCCCTCAGTAGAGTGCCGTGGTATTACAGCTCACAGCAATCTCAAACTCCTAGACTCAAGCAATTCTCTTGCCTCGGCCTCCCAAGTAGCTGGGACTACAGGCACCGGCCACACCTGGCTATTTTTAGAGACGAGGTCTCGCTCTGGCTCACTCTGGTCCAGAACCCGTGAGCTCAGGCAATCCGCCCTCCTCAGCCTACCAAGTGCTAGGATTACAGGCGTGAGCCACTGTGCCCAGCCCCAAGGGACCCGGTCTTTAAAATAGCTGAGGGGAGGTGGAGCAAGATGGCGGCCGAGTAACAGCTTCCCTGCAACTGGGCACGCTCGGGTGGAGTCTTAAGATCTTCAGACGGCTGGTGCACCGGTCCTCAAACATCCTCCTGCTTCAATCATGGCTTGTGGTCTGGTTGCCAGCAACTTGAATCTCAAACCTGGGGAGTGCCTCAGAGTATTGGGCGAGGTGGCCCCCGACGCCAAGAGCTTTGTGCTGAACCTGGGCAAAGACAGCAACAACCTGTGCCTGCATTTCAACCCCCGCTTCGATTCCCACGGGGATTCCAATACTATCGTGTGCAACAGCAAGGGCAGCGGGGCCTGGGGAGCTGAGCAACAGGAGGCTGCCTTTCCCTTCCAGCCTGGAAGTGTCGCGGAGGTGTGCATCAGCTTTGACCAGGCAGACCTAACCCTCAAGCTGCCAGATGGTTACACATTCAAGTTCCTTAACTGCCTCAACCTGGAGGCCATCAGCTACATGGCAGCTGATGGTGACTTCAAGATCAAGTGTGTGGCCTTTGATTGAAGTCAGCTGACCCCCAATAAAGGCAGCTGCCTCTGCTCTTCCTGAAAAAAATACATAAAAATAGCTGAGTGTGGGCAGTGCCCATAGCTCAGTGGGTAGGGGACAGCCACATACACTGAGGCTGGTGGGTTCAAACCCAGCCTGGGCCAGCTAAAATCAACAGTGACAACTGCAACAAAAAAATAGCTGGGTGTCAGCATGGCAGGTGCCTGTAGTCCCAGCTACTTGAGAGGCTGAGGCAAGAGAATTGCTTAAGCCCAAGAGTTTGAGGTTTGCTGTGAACTGTGATGCCACAATACTGTTACCAAGGGCAATGTAGACTCTATCTCCAAAAAAAAAAACAAAAAACAAAAAACATACCTGGGCATTGTGGCAGATACCTGTAGTCCCAGCTACTCATGAGGCTGAGGCAAGAGGATCACTTGAGCCCAAGAGTTTGAGATTGCTGGGAGCTCTGACACCATCTCACTCTACCCAGGGTGACAAAGTGAGACTCTGTCTCAAAAAAAAAAAGCATAACTGAAACCAGGCCCTGTCCTAGCACTCTGGGAGGCTGAGGCAGGTGGATTGCTTGAGCTCAGGAGTTCAGGACCAGCCTGAGTAAGTGGGAAATCCTGTCTCTACTAAAAATAGAAAAACTAGCGGGGAGGGTGGTGCACGCCTGTAGTCCCAGATACTTAGGAGGCTGAGGCAAGAGAATCTCTGGAGCTCAAGAATTTGAGGTTGCTGTGAGCAACTATGATGCTATGGCACTCTACCCAGGGTGACAGAGTGAGAGTGTGTCTAAGAAAAAAAAAAAAGCAGTAAGAGCCAGAGAAGATAAAAACATGTATGGAGTGCTCATGGACGTGGTTTCTTATTTTTTTGCCTCTGACCACCACTGGGCTTGTTGAAGGAAGTTTGTTGCTCTAGATTCCCCTTCCCCATGAGCTTCCTGTTTTTAGGCTAGAACCAGGCTATCCCATTGGTTTCCCTTCCCTCTGTAAGGGGACTCCTCACGCCTGGGAAAGCATAAAGACCAAGGGTGGTGTCTGCTCTGCCAATATTAAGGAACATGCTGGGTCCATGGGCATACCCCAGCAGAGGAAGTAAGGCCCAGTGTGGTTTCAGAGGAGCTTTAGAACACCACCTTGTCCTAGGTTGTTTTGGCTGTCTCTGTAGTGTTGCATAATGTGTATACCCCTCAGGGACACAGCAAAGTTGTGAGTATACACATCCTTCGATGTAATGCACCTGCATTGAAGCCTCTTCCGTGAACTCGTGGACTCCTGAGGCCCATAGTATAGGGAGGGAGTCAGATCTTCATGTAAACAATAGTTACAGGCTAACTGCAGCAAGTGCTGCAACCTGGATGGTAACAGTGCGTTGTAGAAACTGGGTGTGAACAAATGAATGGCAACTGAGGAGGTAGGATTTGAACCCCACTTGAAGAACAGAGAGTTTCATTCAATATGTCATATGGGTGAAAATGGCTGTGCAATGGAATAGCCCCACAGAGGGGAGGGGAAAGACTTTGAACCTTTTTTATGAAGCCACTGAAAGTTTTGAGCAGTAGGTTTTGGTTTAGTGACATGAGCCTTATCAGATGAACTTTGTTTAGTGTTGTGTTAGATAATTGTTGGCTTGGAGGTATGTGTTTTTCTATTTACACAACACATTTTTTTAAAAGACAATTTTAACAAGTTGAATAACCTGATGGGATTAGAAATGGTAGAAGAAGGCCTAGCAGTGCAGAATTTCTGGGAATTTGGAAACCACAGGGTCAGGGAAATCCTTCTATGAATAGGAATTATACTTAACCAATAATACTGGTTTACATGAAAATCTTTCCATTGTCTTCCTTCTCAAAAAAATAAAAACTAAGTATCAAGAACATTTTATTTCAAATATTTACTTCCTAAAATTTTCCATTTGAGATATTCTTTGTTTCATTTTTTAATTACATATGTAACAGGCTTTGTATTTTGAGTGTCTTAAAAATTCAATATTTCTGGGAGATGATGAGGGTATACAATTAATTTTTTGGTAAGCTCAGTGAATTTGTTTCAGATACCAGCTGCCTTCACTGTAGGAGGGGACAGAGACCTCTGTTCCCAGTGGGCTCCCCTTCCCAGCAAATGCAAATGAGAGCCTGATCCTGCCAGGAGTGGGCAGACAGAACCTAGGCTCTTAGACCCTTCCTTGGCCCACAGAGGTTATTATCTTTCAAGTCTATTTGGAATAACAGAATTTGGCCTCAACTTTTCTGTTAAAAATGGAGATTTGAACAAACCTTTGCTGAAACTAAAATGTCTGGAATAGTGAAGACAGCCAGAGAACTGAATTGGAATGCCATCTCTGTCATGAATTATATATATAACTTTTTTTTTTACATTTCTTTGTTTGTTTTTTGAGACAGACTCTGTTGCCCAGGGATAGAGTGCTATGGTGTCATAGCTCACAGTAATCTTAAACTCTTGGGCTTGAGTAATCCTCTTACCTCAGCTTTCCAAGTAGCTGGGAATAAGGTGTCTGCCATAATACCCAGCTAATTTTTCTATTTTTAGTAGAGATAGTCTTGCTCTTGCTCAGGCTGGTCTGGAACCCATAGCTCAGGTAATCTACCCGCCTCGGCCTCTGAGAGTGCTTGTATTATAGATGTGAGCCACCGCACTCATCCTGACTTTATTTTTATTTATTTAGTTTTTTGGAAACAGAGTCATACCTTGTCACCCTCGGTAGAGTGCTGTGACTGTCACTGCTCACAGCAACCTCAAACTCTTGGGCTTAAGTGATTCTCTCACCTCAGCCTCCCAAGTAGCTTGGACTACAGGCATCCACCACAATGCCCAGCTATTTTGTTGTTGTTGTTGTAGTTGTCATTGTTATTTGGCAGGTGCAGGCCATGTTCAAACCCACCAGCCCCAATCTATGTGGCCAGCTCACTGGCTGTTAAGCTACAGGCACCTAGCCTCGTTATTATTTGTTTTTAATTCTGATTAGGAAACATAGACAAATAGTTATATACAGTACAGTAGAGAGGGGCTGATTTGTTAAAGTTATTGTTAAATACTATTAACAGATATTACTATATGACATTTCAAAGAAGAGGGCTATAAGATTAAAAAAAAAAAAAAAAAAATCAAAGAAAAATACTCCAAGAAGGGGAAGAGGAAAATATTGTAGATGCCTCCAGATAAAGTTAGGGGAAAGAATAAGGGGCATATGAGTAGATAAGGAGAAGAAAAATTCACAAAGCCACTTTTCTGTATAAAATAAAATTTTAGAATAATTAAGATCCAGGCCATTGTTCAAAAGCTGCAATGATTATATAACCATTTTTCTTGCTGGGATCCATCATCTTTAAATATTGAAGTATGGCATTTAGCTTGGGATTGGAGTGACTATGTGGCTTTGAAAACACTTTTCCAGGTGCTCTGGACCCCTCGGGAGCTGTCAAATGGCATCGAGTTCTCGCGCATCAGCCCAGATGGTGAGGAAGGATACCCTGGAGAGTTAAAAGTCTGGGTGACGTACACCCTGGATGGTGGGGAGCTCATGGTCAACTATCGAGCACAGGCCAGTCAGACCACACCAGTCAATCTGACCAACCATTCTTATTTCAACCTGGCAGGCCAGGTAAGTGAACTTGCTTCTTCTCGCCTGCTTCTAATCTCCCACTTTGGAGAATGAGCTAGGGCCGTGGCTAGAAAGACCAACCCAGTATGGAATTACTCTGGCAATGGGATGCCCCACCATTGTGACCACAAGGCCCAGTAGAGGGCTCAGGTCCGGGGGAATTTCTCTATAAATGGAAGTTATAGAGAAAGATAGAAGGAATACGTAGTACTGCCAAGAGATGCTTGAGACAAATACCCAGCTCTTCCAGGAACTCCCTCTCACTGCCTGTAATGCGGCTTCCCTTCTTCTACTTCTGCTCCCTCCCAATAACTTGCAGTGAAGGTGTCTCCACATTGACATCATTGGAATGGTCCTGGCCGAGCCCCTTTTAGATGTGCTGCCCATGTGTGTGTGTCTCTGTGTAGCCTCCCAGCTCTTCACAGAGCTTTGCGTGGCCAGTCACAGCCTGCACAGTACAGTGGAAGGAGCACTGGACTTGGATTGAGAAGACCTGGGTTTAGTCTGAAGCAAGGAAGGAAATTAAAAAAAAAAAACAAAAACTGATCTGGGTTTTTAAGATTAATAATCATATTCTCAATTTCATAATAATAGCTACCTACTATTTGTTGGCCACAGTTAGAAGCACTTTGTGGACTGGGTGCAGTGGCTCATGCCTATAATCCCAGCACTCTGTTGGCCAAGGCAGGTGGATTCCTTGAGCTCAGGAGTTCCAGACCAGCCTGAGCAAGAGTGAGACCCCCATCTCTACTAAAAATAGAAATATTAGCCAGGCATTGTGGCAGGTGCCTGTAGTTCCAGGTACTTGGGAGGCTGAGGCAGGAGGATCGCATGAACCCAGGAGTTTGAGGTTGCTGTGAACTAGGCTGAGGTCATGGCACTCTAGCCTGGACCACAGAGTGAGATTCTGTCACACACACATACGCAAAAGGAAGCACTTTGTGAATTTTTTTGGGGGGGACAGAGTCTCACTTGTTGCCCTCAGTAGAGTGCTGTTGCATCACAGCTTACAGCAACCTCTAGTTCTTGGGCTAGGGTGATTCTCTTGCCTCAGCTCCTTGAGTACCTGGGACTACAGGCACCCACCACAATGCCCAGCTGTTTTTGTTGCAGTTGCCACTGCTGTTTTAGCTGGCTGGGCCAGGTTCGAACCTGTCACCCCTGGTATATGGGGCCAAGGCCCTACCCACTGTACCACACCGCCCCACCCAGCTGTTTTTAAAGATGAGGTCTTACTCTTGCTCAGGCTGGTCTCAAACCAGTGAGCTCAGGCAATCCACCCGCCTTGGCCTCTCAGAGAGCTAGGATTACAGGTGTGAGCTACTGCGCCCAGCCACTTTATGAAAATATTGATAAAGACTCTCAACCCAGCACAGGGGTAAAAAGACAGTGGGAGAGACACTTGAAATGTCCACCTGAGAGCAGTGCAGAGCCACTGGCAAGCACCTTAGGTGAGCCCCTCTACAATACGTCATTCCTTCCTAATGGTAGTGTTTCAGCTTGTTGAGGAAGCCATCACTCCAGACAGAAGAAAAAACTTAGCTAAACTCTGTAGATTATATATGTTACTTCCTCTCTATCTGAAGAACTCATCATTGTCCACTAACTCCATTCATTTTGGTGTGGTTTCCTACCAAAAAATGATCTTCACAGCCAACTAGTAGTATCTTGCACTTTTACACTCTTTTAGGAGTTTGCTGATGATGTGCTGGGTTGTTTTTTTCCCCTAGAATCCTCAAATAGCAAAATTAATTAGTTCTTAATACAATCATATAAAGGTCTCTCTTTAAAAATGAGAAATATGGTCTTTCATTTGCTTGTTCCTAACCTTTGGGAATGTCTACCATCCTTCTTCAGATTTTATTTATTTTTTTTTGGAAAGAGAATCTTACTATGTTGTCTTTGGTAGAGTGCTGTGGTGTCACAGCTCACAGCAACCTCAAAGTCTTGGACTTAATTCTCTTGCCTCAGCCTCCCAAGTAGCTGGGACTACAGGTGCCCACCACAACGCCTGACTATTTTTTGTAGTAGTTGTCATTGTTGATTAGCTGGCCCTGGGCCAGGTTCGAACCTGCCACCCTTGGTGTAGGTGGCTGACGCCATAACTACTGTGCTACGGGTGCCGAGCCATTCTTGAGATTTTATTTATTTTTTTTTTTTTTTTTTTGCGACAGAGCCTCAAGCTGTCACCTTGGGTAGAGTGCCTTGGCAACACAGCTCACAGCAACCTCAAACTCCTGGGCTCAAGAGATTCTCTTGCCTCAGCCTCCCAAGTAGCTGGGACTACAGGGCCTGCCACAACGCCTTGTCATTTTTTGGTTGTAGCTGTCATTGTTGTTTGGCAGGCCCAGGCTGGATTTAAACCTGCCACCTCTGGTGTATGTGGCTGGTGCCTTAGCCGTTTGAGCTACAAGCGCTAAGCCTATTCTTGAGATTTTTTTTTTTTTTTTTTTTTTGTAGTGACAGAGTCTCATTTTATCACCCTCGGTAGAGTGCTGTGGCGTCACACAGCTCACAGCAACCTCCAACTCCTAGGCTTAGGTGATTCTCTTGCCTCAGCCTCCCAGAAGCTGGGACAACAGGCACCCACCACAACGGCCAGCTATTTTTTTGTTGCAGTTTGGCCAGGGCCGGTGAACCCCCATATACCGAGGGTGGTGAACCTGCCACCCTTGGTATATGGGGCCGGCACCCTAGCCAATGAGCCACAGGCGCCGCCCCATTCGTGAGATTTTAAAAACTAACAAAAACTAAAGCAAAACAAAAACTACCCATGCATAAGAAACTCTACTTTTGGGCGGCACCTGTGGCTCAGTGGGTAGGGCACTGGCCCCATATACTGAGGGTGGCAGGTTTGAACCCAGCCCCGGCCAAACTGCAATAAAAAAAAATAGTCAGGCATTGTGGCAGGTGCCTGTAGTCCCAGCTACTTGGGAGGCTGAGGCAGGAGAATTGCTTAAGCCCAAGAGTCTGATGTTGCTGTGAGCTGTGATGCTACAGCACTCTATTGAGGGCAACAAAGTGAGGCTCTGTCTCAAAAAAAAAGAAACTCTACTTTTTACAATAAGTTCAGAAAATGACAGAAATAGAATAAAATATTGTTTAATGTAGTAATGAGTTATGGTGATATTTGTCTGTTTTCTACATTTTTGTATACTTAGAACATCCTCTTTTATAATGGGGGAGATCTAAAGGAATAGGTTCAGAAATAGGAAGAGAAATTGTGCATGAAGGATTTTATCTGTTAAGAATTACTAAGGCATTTCTTTTTACAATCCTTCCACTCCTATAGTGACTTGGAGTGACAAGTATTTCTCAGTCTCTTTCCAAAGGCTGAATAGGTTCCCAGATCAGAGACCCCAATCAGAATATTGGTCAATGTAAACTCCCTTCTGCATCCTATAGGTTGAATATCCCTTATCCAAAATGATTGAGACTGTAAGTCTTTCAGATTTTGGAACATGTACTTACTGGTTGAACTTCAGTAATTCACAAAATCCAAAATGTTCCAATGAGCATTTCTTCTGAGCATCATAATATCATTCAGAAAGCTTCATATTTTGGAACACTTTGGATTTCGGATTTTCTTTTTTTGTTTTTTGTATTTCTCTTTTTTTGACCTCGGTAGAGTGCTATGGTGTCACTGCTCACAGCAACCTGCAACTCCTGGGCTTAAGTGATTCTCTTGCCTCATTCTGCCAAGTAGCTGGGACTATAAGCGCCCACCACAATGCCCAGCTATTTTTTTTTTTTTTTAAACATCATTTGATACATATTGCTACAATGCATTTTATTTTATTTTATTTATTTTTGGCTGGGGGTGAGTTTGAACCCGCCACCTCTGGCATATGGGGCCGGTGCCCTACTCCTTAGCCACAGGCGCCACCCTCCAGCTATTTTTTTGTTGTAGCTGTCACTGTTGTTTGGCAGGCCTGGGCCGGGTTTGAACCCGCCAGCTCTGGTGTATGTGGCTGGTGCCCTATCCACTCAGCTACAGGGCACCAAGCCAGATTTTAGATTTTCTGATTAGGTATGTTCAACCTGTATCTCTGTAAGTGCAGCTCGAATCCACAGCCACCAGCTTCCAGGTTGAGGGTGAGTGGGGGCTGCCTGCCTTGAGGGACTCTCAAGTAGCACTGGATGATCCTCCTTGGGGCCCAAGCATCAGCCCATCACTTCTGACTTTGAATGTTATCCCTTCCTGGGGGAAAGGATAACTGTTTTTCAAAGAATGGAAACATGTATTTAGGTTGCAGGTTGTTTTTTGTTTTGGTTTGGTTTTTTTGCTTTCTTGTGTCTGCCATAAAACTGGGAGAACTTGTTTCTTACTGAAACTTTACCTAAAGAACCAAGAAAGCAAGTCTAGGAAGATTTGAGATGAAAAGTTATAGCTGTGGTTCTGGCGTGACCAAATAGATATGTCGTCAAGAACCCAAGTTCTCACTCTGGGAGGCCGAGGCATGTGGATTGCCTGAGCTCATGAGTTGGAGACCAGGCTGAGCAAGAGCGAGACCCCACCTGTAAAAATAGCTGGGCGTTGTGGTGGGCACCTGTAGTCCCAGCTACATGGGAGGCTGAGGGGATCACTTGAGCTCAAGAGTTTGAGGTTGCTGTGAGCAATAACTACATGGCACTCTACAGAGGGTGACAAAGTGACACTCTGTCTTAAAAAAAAAGAAAGAAAAAGAACTCAGGTTCTTCCCTTTTTCTATCAGCTTCCTCTGTGTTTGACTTTTGTCTTCAGACTCATCCCTTCATGGTCACAAGATGTTTGCCACACTCCAGAAATCATCTCCTTATATAGTCATCTCCAAAGACAAAATGGATGTATTTCTTTTTTCATATCTGTTCCCTTTTTTAAATTTTTGCATATAAATGGTTTATTTTAAATGTTTTAAGGATAATGTTCCCTTTTTAAGAGCAAGCAAAACCATTCCTAGAAGTGCCCTCAGCAGACTTTCTCTTCCATTTCATTGGCCAGAAATATGGCCCATGCTATGCCTAACCCAGCCATCAGCGAAGTGATTAGACCACCATGATTGTCTGAGACCTGTCAAAATTCACCCTGGGGAATAGGGAGGGGGTCCCATTACCTGAATACATAGCATAGGACACAGGATAATTCAACACATCAAGTTTCTGTTCGGGGGGGATAAGGGAGGGTTACTGGTAAAGGAGTTGTTGTGGCATTTGAGTAAATTACCAATCCTGTCTGTTCACAGAAAGACAAATATAATATGTTTTGACTTACAAATAAGAGCTAAATTATTTGTATACATGGAAGCAGAATGAGGAGTAATGGGCAATGTAGACTAGGAAGGGTGGCAGCCTGGGCACAAGGGGGTGAAGGTAGTATGGTGGGTGCAGTGTGTGTTGCTGCAGTGATGGACGGACGGATGCACTGAGGCCTGACTTCACCACCATGCAGTATGTCAGTGTAGCAAAATTGCACTTGTATCCCGTGAATGTAATACAGATAAAAGCGAAACAAAAATAGCATGGGCTAGAGGTGATAAGAGCTGAACCAAAGCCATGGTGGTGCAGTGCACATAAAGGTCTTTAAAGCCTCATGCAAGTTTTAAGGGGCTCTGTAAATGATTAATGTTACGAACTGGTAGCAGCCAAGCAAAGCTAACCAAAACAAACACTGAACTCAGAGATGGGCCTCAAGTTCTGTTTGTGAATCAGCATTTCTTGCCAAGTTTTCATCTGCCTCGAAAGGAAAGGATTCTAACAGTAATATTCCACCAGACTAAATCATTGCAATTTTCCAGGCCAAAAGAGTCATAAAACAAAGCATGCTTCTTTTTAATGAAGGAATATTAGTACTAAAGGTGACCCTGTGACCCTTAAGACAGTGGGTGCCTGATGAGTGTTCCTTTCCTTTACCTCTGCTAGGTTTCTTCCTAACATCCTTGACTCATCACTTTATTTGGTGTGTGATTTTCAGATTGCTTCATTTTCTCCCTGCTGTAGTGCTTAAAAAAAAAAAAAAAGAAAGAAAAATTCCTAAGCAGGTTTAGTTATAATAATAAAACACTGGAAACAACCCTCAAATCCATCGATAGGAGAATGGATAAACAAGTTATGATATTGTAGTATAATGGAATACTACACAATGATAACAGGAACATATTAATGATAAAATAACATGGATCATCTCAAGAGCGTTATGTTGTGTGGAAACAGTGAAGTACAAAAGGATGTGTACTGTATGCTTCTATTTATGTGAAGTTCTAGAACAGGGTAAGTTAATGTTAACCATATAAATCAGAACAGTGTTCTGGTTATAAAGCATATTTAGGATAAATGATAGGCCAGGAGTCTAAAGAATGACCTTGCCTCCCACAGGCTTTCCTCATGAATGACATTAGAGAGGTTGTGTTCCTCAAGTCTTACTTGTGCAAAGGAAGGACGGAGGAGCTTCGGTGCAGACTGTCCTTTTCTTTTCTTCACACTGTCGCCTGGGCTAGATTGCCATGCTTCAGTCAACCGAGCTCACAGCAACCTCAAACTCCTGGGTTCACGCGCTCCTCCTGTCTCAGCCTCCCAAGTACCTGGGACTACAGGCACCTGCCACAATGTCTGGTTAATTTTTCTAGCTTTAGTAGTGATGGGGTCTCACTCTTGCTCAGGCTGGTGTCAAACTCCTGAGCTTGAACAGTGTTCCTGCCTCAACCTCCCAGAGTGCTGGGAATACAGGTGTGAGACACTTTGGCTCTTTATGGTTTATGTGGCTCCCTATTTAGTGCTGCCAATGCCTTGACTCAAAGTTTTGTGCCCCTGTCTGGACTGACCCAAAGCCATCTGTGTTGAGTATTGAATACGTACAGCCAAGGAAATAATAGTAGTCGCAAAGTCTCTTCCCTCAACTCCACCCCTGTCAGTCCCAGAGTCCTCTGGGTGGCTGCGCCACCCTGAGGCAACAGGATGGCAGTTTAGGGAACCATTAGGACCGACAACCCCTGTAGTCTGGACCTGTCCTAGGAGGGGTACAGACCTTCTTCCAGCTTGGACCAGCATTCAGGTTAGAACAGGGACTAAACAAGTGGTTAAGATGGAATTTGGGCAGATGAGAGGCCTCCACATCCCCATTCCATGTACCCACTAGACACAGAACCTCCTAGTAGTGTCGTTAAAACAATTTCTGTCATATTTAGACACAGATTCTCATAGTCTCTAAAATCTTGGCCTTTCTTCTCAAAATGACTTCCATAGGGTCTGTTTCCAACTAACCTGCAACCCTCTGCCTCTCTCTGCTTACTTCTTAGTTTAGCTTAGCTCAGGGTTTCTCACCCTTGGTGCTGTTGACACATGGGAGTGGGGACTGTCCTGTAGCCTCCCTGGTGTCCCCCTACTGAATGCCAGTAGCACCACCACCCCCAGTCATGATGTCTCCAGAAATTTCCAAATGTCCCTTTCAGGGCAAAATCACCACTAGTCGAGAACCACTGGTTTAGGTAATTTTTTTTTCTTCTTTGCAGTTTCTGGCCAGCTCTGGGTTTGAACCTGTTACCTTTGAGCACAGGGGACCAGCACCCCACTCCTTTGAACCATAGGCGCTGCCTGGTTTAGGTTATTTTTGAGCATTCACTAAGCAAAAGCCCTCACTTGGTTTCCTGTCCCCATCTTCTGCTGTGATGCTTTAAAATATGTTACTGTTGATAATTAAAAAAAAAACAAACAAAAAACCCTTGTGTTACACGGGTGTGGTGGCTCATGCCTGTAATCCTAACACTCTGGGAAGCAAAGCTGGCTGGATTGCCTGAGCTCATGGGTTCGAGACCAGCCTGAGCAAAAGCAAGACCCTGTCTCTAAAAATAGCCAGGTGTTGCCTTGGAGGCCTGTAGTCCCAGCTACTTGGGAGGCTGAGGCAAGAGAATCACTTAAGCCCAAGAGTTGGACTGTGAGCTGTGATGCTACGGCACTCTACTGAAGGCAACATAGCAAGACTCTGTCTCAAGAAAAAAAAAAAAACCTTGTATTACAAACATATATGCTTACAATATTTTCATCTTTGCAGAAGCACAACACACCTTTATTAAACTGTTCTTCCCAAGAACCCTGGAAAAGGCAAAGTAAGCCCAATTTACCCAAAAGGAAATGAGATTCTAGGAGATTAAGTGATCTCCCTGGGGCCACTCAGGGAGAGCTGGAACCAGACCCTGGCCTTCTAACACTGACCAGCGCTTTTTGTGCCAGACTTCAGCTCCCTGAAAAGGCAGGCTGCAGGAGGCAGACAAATTCTCAAAGGCAGGGGTGCAGTTCTGATTCCTGGGCTTCTATCCTGTAGCTGGGAGTGGGTCCTGTAGATGGGAGCTGGGCAGAGAGGGCTGCCAGATGTCTCTCCCCACCAGAAGTGATCTTGGAGCAGGGCCTTGGCCTTCCAGGACCTGTGTGTCCCTGGTCACTGACCCTTGCTCTTCTGTTTGCCTGGCATGTGAGGAGAATAAAAATAAAGCCTCCACTAATAAGGTCCAAATGCTTTTGAACCACTGTGTTCTCTCTAACTGTTCACCTTCATACTCACTCCATTTAGAAAAGAAAATGCATGTACAATGGATGCTTCTTCCAGATTTCCCAGTTGCTATATTTAGGCCCTATCTACCTATACGTAAATGATCATGTTTATTCTTATTTACTTATATTTTTGGTAGACTGCCTCTGGATATATTCAATCATTACCATTGGGCGGTGGCTCACACCTAGCACTCTGAGAGGCCAAGGCAGGTAGATCCTTGAGCTCAGGAGCCAGAGACCAACCTGAGCAACAGTGAGACCCAGTCTCTACTAAACATAGGAAAAAAAAAAAAAAATAGCTGAATGTTGTGGCAGGCACCTATAATCCTAGCTCCTCGAGAGGCAGAGGCCAGAAGATCACTTGAACTCAGGAGTTTGCTGTGAGCGTAGCTGATGCTATGGCACTCTACCCAGGGTGACACAATGAGACTCTCTTTCAAATTAAAAAAAAATTCATATTAATCATTACCATTGGTCAAATGGGATTTTTAAAGTTATTGCCAATGCCTAAAATCATTTGAACAAGAGAAGTTATAAAGCCAATATATCAGACTAAGCAGTAAATCTTTCCTCTACCTTTTCCTCCCAGGGTTCCCCAAATATATATGACCATGAAGTTACCATAGAGGCTGATACTTACTTGCCTGTGGATGACACCCTGATTCCTACAGGTTGGTGAATTTAAGCTTTTTTTATGCTATGTGGGATCATAGATTGGATCTGGAGCCTGAGAAAGGACATTATTGGGGAAACTGGTGAAATATTAATAAAGCCTGTAGTTTACAGACTTATATCCATGTTGATTTCTTAGTTTTTATATTTGTACTGTGTTTATGTAAAATGCTAATATTAGGGACAGCTGGATGAAGAGTATGCAGAGGTGTGCTACTTTTACCACCTTTCTGTGAGCAAGTCTCATATTTCAGAATTTCAAAGTTAATAAGAAAAGCTGGGTAAGGCATTCCTTAAGTTTACTAGACACCTACCTGCCTTACACTAACTAGGTAAGGCCTTTTATTTTAGTTTTACCTCTTTAATGAGTTAAGTTTATGGCTGCTAGTTCAAAAAATTTTTTAGCTTCTTTCAAAAATAATTTAATTAATGAATCTTTAAATCATAACTGTGTATGTCGATGCATTTATGGGGTTCAGTGTACTGGTTTGATATACAGTGTGAAATGCTGACATTGAACTGATTAACACATCCATCAAAATTATATTCTTTTCTTAATAGTTTTGAAATGTAACATTGCATCATGAGAGGAAATCCCCCCAAATATCCTCCCTCCTCCTGCCTCCCCTCTCCTCTCTCACCTCTTCCCTTCTACTTTCTGAACTATAGTTATGTTTTACCATTCGTATGAATGTGTAGGTGCTTATATATTGTTTTCATAGTAATATTGAGAACATTGGATCTTTTTGTCCCATTCTTGAGATACTTTGCTAAGAAGAATATGTTCCAGCTCCATCCAGGTAAACATAAAAGATGTGAAGTCACCATCTTTTTTTATGGCTGCATAGTTCAAATTTTTTACAAGGAAAAAGGTAAGTATATGAGCCTACATTCTAAACAGCAACTTCAGTTAATGGCTGGCATTTGAAACTCCCAAAACTAATTGGGATAATAATGAGAAATTGAGATAAAAGGGTTAAAATTATTAACGTAACAGTTTTTTAAATATTTTCTTGGCTCCAGGGCTGAGTTTAAAGGCTTTTATCTTTGTCTGGGTAACAGCTGTTATCTTCTGATATTTACATGACTCAGTAGACAGGCATGAGTAAGTTGAGCCATCTGGTCCCAGATGCAGAATTATTATCTGTGAACTTCAAGGAAAAAATAGTGGTGGCTGCTGTTTTGTGACTGATAAGCAACCTGAACAAAGTAGCTTATAAGTAGAGGTTATGAAATAAGTATGTGTTTATTTGTGTATATTTATAAAATCTTATGCTATCCTGTTGTGTTTTGATCAGGTGACCATCACACACATGCATAATTAGTACCATGTAAAGTATACTTGACAGAAGGCTGGGTGCCATGGCTCGCGCCTATAATCCTAGCACTCTGGGAGGCCAAGGTGGGTGGATTGCTTGAGCTCAGGAGTTCCAAGACCAGCCTGAGCAAGAGTGAGACCTCATCTCTAAAAATAGCCGGGCATTGTGTTGGGAGCCTGTAGTCCCATCTACTTGGGAGGCTGAGGCAAGAGAATTGCTTAAATCCAAAAGTTTGAGGTTGCTATGAGCTGGGACACCATGGCACTCTACTGAGGGTGACAGAGTGAGACTGTCTCCAAAAAAAAAAAAAGGCAGTGCCTGTGGCTCAAAGGAGTAGGGCGCCGGCCCCATATGCTGGAGTAGCAGGTTCAAACCCAGCCCCGGCCAAAAACTGCAAAAAAAAAAAAGATAACTTGACAGGCTTATAAGAGATGATTGTGGCGAAGCTTACCGTGCAGTCTATGGACTACATAAAACTCGTCTTCGTCTCAGTTCCGCATCATGAACAGTTTCAGCGTCAAACTCTATACCTTGATGTAATATTGAACAACTATAAGTTGAGTAGAAGCTGTGAGCTCTGGACTCTGGTACCTAGAACATTTGTTGTGTTACCGGCATAAAGACTTAACTAACGTCGCAGCAAAGAATTCCTGGTTGCGCGTGCAACCAGGCAATATTGGCAGGTTTGTTGAGTGACAGTGGACAGGCTTTGGAAAGACTTGTGCAGAAGCAAGAGGACTGACCAAAGAAAGGGAGTGGGCAGCTCAGGAAGAGCAACTGGGTTCGGAACCCCAAGACTTGCTGCTTTTATTTGTTGACATCAAAGAAGGCTGGGCGGGCAGCATCCGTCTGCTCTCACAGTTCTCTGTTTTTCTTACAAAGGGTGTCAAACCACGATGTTAATTTATTACGCTTGTGATGTCATGGGAGCAAGATCACCTTGTGCGGGTGTAATGCAGGGAAACTAATGGCTCTTTTCTTCTCTACTCTGTTCCTTCAAGGGCTTTTCATTCGAGCCAGTTGACTAACTTTTCTGCTCCCCGTTCCTTGCTCATCCCTCACTGACATCCTACTCTAACAGTTCTAGTCTTGGCTTTTGATATTAAGTAGCTAGGGTACCTTCAGTATTTGCAAATACTTTAAACATACAACCTCTCTAGACTCCCATTTCCTTTTCTGTAATTAGGAGGGATGTTGAACCCAATCAGATTTTATGGACCAGTAAATTTTCTTCACAAAACAACTTGGAAGACATGTGGTGTGCCCAGAGATTCATTTTTCCAATTTAGAAGGTTATCTTATGAATACAGGGCTATCAAAACTAATTGGGAATGTACATGTTATGTTTCAATGGAGAGCTTTTTTAAAAAAAAATTGGTAGTCAGGCATGGTGGTGCATGCCTGTAGTCCCAGATACTCAGGAGATGGAAGCAGGAGGATCACTTGAGCCCAGGAGTTTGAGGTTGCAATGAGCTATGATGACACCATCTTGCCTGGGCAACATAGTGAGCCCCTGTCTCAAAAACAAAACGAAACAAAACAACTAATTGGAATAATAATGAGGAACAGAGATAAATAGAATACATTCATTAAAAGACAGAAAAAGACCAAGCTACCATTTATAATTGCCTTTTTTTTTTTTTTTTTTTTGAGACAGAATGTCACTGTCACCCTAGGTAGAGTGCCGTGGTGTCACAGCTCACAGCAACCTCCAACTCTTGGGCTTAAGCGATTCTCTTGCCTCAGCCTCCCAAGTAGCTGGGACTACAGGCGCCCACCACAACACCCGGCTATTTTTTGGCTGTAGTTGTCATTGTTGTTTGGCAGGCCTGGTCTGGATTTGAACACACCAGCTCTGGTGTATGCGGCTGGTGCCTCCGCCACTGAGCTACAGGTGCCGAGCCATCACCATCTTTTTCATGAGAAAATATTTTAATGCCACAAAAGTGGAAAAAATGTAATCTCAGAATAAAGAACAATCTTTCATATTGGATTCATATAGCTTGTTAAAGAAATAAGATAGCAGATTATATAAATGTATCTCAGTTTTCTGTGGGCTAGTGAAAATTTTATCATGAACTCATAATTGAGAACCAATAATTGATCTGTGAGGCCACTTCTAGCTCTTACATCCTATGATTCCATGAAGCTTCTAGTATAACATTTAACTACCACAGTAGAACCACCATAGTTGACCACCTCCCTACATCGACACCTCTTTAACTTGACCTAATTTTCACAGATCCGACATGCACCACATGTAAGTATCAGGACAGTAGGCCTAGTTCTTTTTGTTGACTAGTTTGTTAAATTCCCTCAGGTGGTCAACTTACAGAGGTTCTACTATAGTTCCATCCCCTTGAAATCCATTAGAGCTCTATCATAGAATTAAATAAGTTGCAGCAACTTCAGAGGTCATGAAAAATTTATAATTCTTTCCTACCTAACCATCCATAGTTCTGTGTGTTACACCTGCTTTTCTAGCAATACTTAAACAGAAATTATAGCATTTTTTCTTCCTCTTTTGTCAGAAGTGCCTAAGAAACAAGCTAATTGTGTGATTCCTTTGAAACTTCCTCCCCAAAATGGACGGTAACTGCTACTCTGCATGTCAGTGATGTAAGAATCTGTGTGTCTGGCCCACTTTTAGCCAAGAACAAATCTTTAGGAGACCATGTTTCATCTTACTTTTTTGTTTGTTTTTAAATAGAGACAGAGTCTCACTGTGTTACCCAGGCAGGTCTCAAACCACTAGGCTTAAGGCTCTTGTAAGTGCTCGGCTTACAGGCAGGAGCTACTACCCCCAGCTTCATTTGACTCTTAATGTTTATCAAAAACCCATGGGAAAGAGGCTTAATTCTGAGTTGAGTCAAAAGGGCCTGCCTGTTATTTGATCATTCTGAAATGCCTTCCCTATGCTGCTAGGCTCTCCGGGAGTTGGCAGTCTAAGTGGAAGGGTCAGCCAGAATTGTATCCATTCACCTGGAAAATATTGAGATGGACATAACTGGGAGGCTTTTGGCACAGCGGCGGCAGAGGTTGCGGGGGGCAGGGTGGCAGGTAGAGGAAGTAAGAGGTAAATAAAACCTGGAAGGGCAAGTGGAAGTTTGCCAGGCAGTGAGGAGAAAGTTGTTCTAGATAATTATAAACAAGCCTGAGCCGTGCAGGGAATAGCAGGACTGGCCCCAGGGAAGTACTGTGTTTCTTGGTGGCCTGGAGAGGTTGGCTGCGGCCATGTCAGATCTGCAGTGGGCTCTGTGTAACTGCAACCCCCCGTGTAACCCCAGGCTGGCCTGGAGTTCAAGACAGACTTACAGCAGACTCACAGGTGTACCTTAGTCCAGGTCTCAAACTTATGGGTGTTCAGCTAGAGCTGGACTGAACCACAAGGCCACTTCCCTGAGATGTGTTGCAAGAACCTGTTAGACCAGCCATACTTCATTAAGACTTCTGAGAATGTATAGAGCGCTATCTAGAGACCAATGTGTTGAGAAAAAGAGATACTGATTATCTGTGCAATGAGGTGAAGCTTTATGGTAATAATAGCTAGTGTTTCAAGGAGGACATTAAATCATCGATACCATAACCCTATAAGGTGGATTCTGTTCATTTGTCTTATTTAATACATGAGAAAACTATAGAATAAGGAGTTTAAGTAACTTACCGAAGATCACCCAGATAACAAGTGGTGGAAAGCTATACAGTTTGTTATTAGAACTCAGGCATTTAACTAAACTTGTAGTCTACAGACTTGCTTAGATAGCTGAAAAGTTTAGGTTCAGGGAAAGCGATGGAAAGGAGAGAGCAAAGAAAGAAAACTAAATAAATTTCTTAACTGTGATTATAGATAGTCAAGGCACGGGAAGTAAGCCAAAAGCAAACAACAGGCTCGGCACCAACACAGTGGTTATGGCGCCAGCCACATGCACCAAGGGTGGCAGGTTCGAACCCAGCCCGGGCCAGCTAAACAACAATGACAACTGCAACAAAAAAATAGCCAGGTGTTGTGGTGAGCACCTATAGTCCCAGACACTTGGGAAGCTTAGGCAAGAGAATTGCTTAAGCCAAGACTTGGAGGTTGCTGTGAGCTATGATGCCACAACACTCTACCAAGAGCGGCATAGTGAGACTCTGTCTCAAAATTTAAAAAAAAAAAGCAAACCACAAACGTTTTTTTCTTTTTTGAGACAGGATTACAGGGTTTCGCTCTGTTGCCCGGGCTAGAGTTACTGTGGTGTTGACCTAGCTCACAGCAACCTCAAACTCCTGGGTTCAAGCAGTCCTCTTGTCTCAGCTTCCCAAGTAGCTGGAACTACAGACACCCACCAAAACACCCAGCTAATTTTTCTATTTTTAGTAGAGACAGGGGTCTCACTCTTGCTCAGGCTGGTCTCAAACTCCTAGGCTCAACATATCCTCCTGACCGGGCCTCCCAGAGTGCTAGGATTACAGGCATGAGCCACCACGCCACCTCAAACGACAAACTAAGCAGGCTTTCTCCCAGTTGTCTGTTCTCCTTTCTTCCGTCACCTTTTGTACAGAGAACTTCACTCTTCTCTTGCTGTCCTCCCTGCCTCTTCTTCCCTTCAATTTGTTTCTACTTTTCTGCAAAGAAAACAGAAAATCAAGTGTATTCAAATTATATTTAAGAGAGAGAAAGAGGACTGAAGGAAGGAGGACGTGAGAGAGATAAGGAAGGAGGAAAGGAAGGAAGTGGGGTAGGGAAGGAGAAGGAGAGGCTTTCCTGACATTAAAGACCATGAATTCAAATGTCTATTTAGTGACCCAGACAAGGGAGAGAAAGTAACCTCAGAGGTCACTGCTCTGTTGCAACATACAGTGTTGGAGGACACATTCCTTATCTTGCTGGTTCTGGGTTTTCTCATCTGCAAAACCTTGTTGTGGCCAAGTTATGTTAAAAGTTCACTTTGTTGGCTCGGCACCTGTGGCTCAAGCGGCTAAGGCGCCAGCCACATACACCTGAGCTGGTGGGTTCGAATCCAGCCTGGGCCTGCCAAACAACAATGACAGCTGCAAACAAAAAATAGCCGGGCGTTGTGTCGGGCGCCTGTAATCCCAGCTACTTGGGAGGCGGAGGCAGGAGACTTGCTTGAGCCCAGGAGTTGGAGGTTGCTGTGAGCTGTGATGTCACGGCACTCTACCCAGGGTGACAGCTTGAGGCTCTGTCTCAAAAAGAAAAAGAAAAAGTTCACTTTCTTTATGTATATATGTCAGTAATCTCTGTTGAAGAGTATGGAAAATAGAAAATTCACATAGTAAAAGAAAAATTTAGCCAGGCATGGTGGCTCACACCTGTAATCTTGGCACTCTAGGAGTCCAAGGTGGGAGGATTGTTTGAGCTCTGGAGTTCAAGACCAGCCTAAGCAAGAGTGAGACCCCCACCTCTACTAAAAATAGAAAAATGAGGCTGGGCACGGTGGCCCACGCCTGTAATCCTAGCACTCTGGGAGGCCAAGGCAGGTGGAATGCCTGAGCTCACAGGTTTGAGAACAGCCTGAGCAAGAGTGAGACCCCATCTCTTTAAAAAAAATAGCCAGATGTTGTGGTGGGCGCCTGTAGTCCCAGCTACTCAGGAGGGAGAATTGCTCCCTACGGAGCTACTCAAGAGAATTGCTTGAGTCCAAGAATTGAATGAAGGTTGCTGTGAGCTGTGACTGAGAGTGACAAAGTGAGACTCAGTCTCAAAAAAAAAAAAAAACTTACAGGAGCAGGGTTCACTTATCTGGCTTATGGGGGGTTCCTCCTTTACCCAGGAGCATGCTGGGTTCTAGTTCACTCTAGCCTCTTCTGGTCTCCCTGGCTTTCCCTGGGGGTGCTACTTGGCTGTGGTGAAGCCATCAAAAATCAGCAGTAGAAAACTACTCTAAATCCATTCCTGGGTTGAAGGACATTTAGGTTGTTTCCACATTTTAGCAAGCGTAAAAAGTGTTCCTTTCTCTCCACATTCGTGCCAACATCTGCAGTTTTGAGATTTTGTGATATAGGCTATTCTTGCTGGAGTTAGATGATCTCAGGGTGGTTTTAATTTGCATTTCTCTAATAATGAGGGATGATGAACATTTTTTCATATGTTTGCTGGCCATTCGTCTGTCGTCTTTAGAGAAGATTCTATTCATCTCTCTTCCCCATTGCTGTATGGGATTGTTGGTTTTTTTCTTGTGGATTAATTGAAGTTCTGTATAGATCCTGGTTTTAAACATTTGTCTGGTCCAAAATATGCAAGTATCCTTTCCCATTGGGTAGTTGTCTCCTTGGTAGTTGTCTCAGAAGCTTTTCAGTTTAATTAAATCCCATTTGTTTATTATTGCAGTTGTTGTTATTGCTATGGTAGTCTTCCTCATAAAGTCTTTCCCCAGGCTGATATCTTCCAGTATTTTTCCTATTCGTTCTTTGAGGATTTTTATTGTTTCATGCCTTAAATTTAAGTCCTTTATCCATCTCGAATCAATTTTTGTGAGGGGAAAAAGGTGTGGGTCCAGTTTCAGTCTTCTACATATGGATATCCAGTTCTCCCAGAACCATTTATTGAATAGGGAGTCTTTCCCCCACTGGACGCTCTTGTATGGTTTATTAAAGATTAGGTAGCCGCACTTCTATACTGCTGGTGGGAATGCCCACTAATACGTTCCTTCTGGAAGGATGTTTGGAGAATACTTAGAGACCTAAAAATAGACCTGCCATTCGATCCTATAATTCCTTTACTAGGTTTATACCCAGTAGACAAAAAGTCACAATATAACAAAGATATCTGTACCAGAATGTTTATTGCAGCTCAATTTATAATTGCTAAGTCATGGAAGAAGCCCAAGTGCCCATCGACCCACGAATGGACTAGCAAACTGTGGTACATGTATACCATGGAATACTATGCAGCCTTAAAGAAAGATGGAGACTTTACCTCTGTCATGTTTACATTAATGGAGCTTGAACATATCCTTCTTAGCAAAGTATCTCAGGAATGGAAGAAAAAATATGCAATGTACTCATCCCTATTATGAAGGTAAATTATAGCTTTCACATGAGGCCTATAACCCGACTATACCACAAGACTATGGAAAAAGGGCCAAGGAAGGGGAAGGGAGGGGGGAGGTTTGGGTGGAGGGAGGATAATTGGTGGGCTCATATCTAAGGTGCATCCTACAATGGGTACAGGAGATTGCACTAATGTACACAGCTATGTTTTAACAATTAAAAAAATAATATAATTTACATGCTCATGTTAATGGCACTGTGTGTTAATTTCTAATCCCAGATGTTGTCTGTTGATATCTAAGTAATTTATTGCGTAGATTAA
>CAUYPK010030071.1:0-23247 GCA_963574355.1 Loris lydekkerianus
AGTGAGTAGGGCGCCCGCCCCATATACCGAGGGTGGCAGGTTCAAACCCAGCCCCGGCCGAACTGCAACCAAAAAATAGCCGGGCGTTGTGGCAGGCGCCTGTAGTCCCAGCTGCTCGGGAGGCTGAGGCAGGAGAATCGCGGAAGCCCAAGAGCTGGAGGTTGCTGTGAGTCCTGTGACGTCACGGCACTCCACTGAGGGCAGTAAAGTGAGACTCTGTCTCTACAAAAAAAAAAAAAAATCTTGTCTGCCTTCTGACCGTAACTTCATCCCTTCCTGTCCCCACTCAGGAGATGCTCTGTAGGGCATTCAAGTCTGAAATCATCCTCCTTTCACAAGTCCTTCAAGATTTTCTTGACAAATTAATGGCTGTACTTAAAAAGAGAGCAGGTCAGAACTTTCTGTCTGATGTGCTATTACTGATGGAAAATAGGTGTACTGTATTTTCTGATTTTTAGAAAACAGAGTCAAGAGAATGTATCACCGTGGCTTTTGTAATGTCACCCAGAGTTAAATTCATACCTCCTTTTTTCCAGCCTTGGACAAACAGCTAGTTTAACTACATTTAGGTTCTTTGATCTTCATATTCCCTTCTGGGATTGGTGATTTGTTGTTGACTCTTGATTAATCCATGTAGGGACCAGACTTGGCACTGTCAGTGAATGAGGACTTGCTAAATGGCGTCACTTCAAACATCAGCTGCTACATTTTTAGCTCATTCCCTGGGGCAAAATGCTTAAAGGCTTAAAATATCTGTCTATAACACTGTCCTGCATATTCCAGTTTTTCATTCCAGCAGAGTGGGTTTTTCCTACTGAACGTCTTTCAGCATCCTTCAATCTGATTGTCTTTGATTTGCTTGATTGTAACTATGCAGTAAACACTAATTTCCTTGAGAGAGAACTCATATGTATTTTGATTGTAAGGAGCACACTTCCTTGGGAGTTTTGCTTTCTAGAATATTATTGAATTGTCAATTTCTGTTTATTAACTTTTCAAATTTTTTAAGTTAATTTTTGAGCTGATGGAAGAAATATTAGACTGACTCTGCTGTTACCTAAAATTGGAATCTGCAACTATTTCAGAGACTGGCTTTCTTCTCTCATAGTTTAAACACCCATACTAGAAACCAAAATTGGCATTTGCTTTTGCATTTAGGGTGAACCAGGGTTAAATGGTGTTAAAGGATTGAAGGGTGAACCAGGTCAAAAGGGTGACAGAGGACCCCTTGGTCTTCCAGTAAGTAAAGAAATCTTTCCATTTCAGTGCAAATCTCAGATTTTTCTTTCTACCCTAAGTAACAACTCTGGTTTACCAGCAACTATCTTACTTTTGAGATTTCTATAAGTAGAAAACATTATGTTAGAGCAGAGGTCAGCCTAGCTTTGTTTTCTCTGATGTATGCTCTCATGTCAGAGGAAGACCCTGTAACAAACAATGTTATAAATGTTCTGTCGTTCTTCAATTACATACATGCCAACCTTCTTCTTTTAGGGCTAACAATTCTTCTCCCACCATCCTTGTCTTCAAAAAGTATTGTGCTCATTATTTCATAATTTCTCCCAAAAGCTTTTTATAATTTAGTGCAGGTTAAAATCCTCCCTCAGTTGCTTTGTCCCCTTGGACACCAAAACTGTAGCCCTCCGCTGGTGGCAGGTATGCAATTGCCATTGTTGATGGTGTGAGCTCAGTGCTGTGGCTCCTTACATTAATCAATCACATCATGTTCTACATGTTTTATGTTGTATGTTTGGAAAACTCTCTGTCATAAGGTTCTTGTGGCAATAGTGGATACTATAAGAATATTTCATAGTTTTTATTTTATTGTTAATGAAAAAGATATGTCTTCCCCTTTACATGCATTGTATGCCAGCCTTCTTTCCAAAACAGCTAAAAAGAGATTTTTTAAAATTATTATTGAACATGACACTTTAATTTCAAGATTTTAATATGCTATCTATTCAGTGAATATACAGTGTGGCAATTGCATACTAACTTTATGGCCATTCTGTAGATAAAAGTCCATAAAGAACATTATAGATTACATTGGTAAGATATGACACAAAATCACTAATAGTTAATAGTTTATACACACATTTAAGATACAAGAGGAAAGAAATTGACAATTTGCCAAGTGTGATGGCTCACACCTATAATCCCTCTGGGAGGCTAAGGCAGGAGGAACCATTGAGCTCAGGCAGTTGAGACCAGCTTGAGCAAGAGCTCTATCTCTACTAAAAAGAGAACAATTAGCCAGGTTTTGTGATGGGCACCTGTAGTCCCAGCTCCTTGAGAAGCTGAGGGAAGAGAATTACTCGAGCCCAGGATTTTGAGATTGCTGTAAGCTGTGATGCCACTGTACTGTAGCCTGGGCAACTGGGGAAGACTCTGCCTCAAAAAAAAAAAAAAAGTTCCTAGCATTTTGGGAGGCCAAGGCAGGTGGACAGGTGGATTGCTTGAGCTTAGGAGTTTGAGACCTGAGCAAGAAAGACACTGTCTTACAGGGGTAGGGCGCCGGCCCCATATGCCGGAGGTGATGGGTTCAAACCCAGCCCTGGCCAAAAACTGCAAAAAATAAATAAATAAATAAAATAGTCCGGTGTTGTGGCAGGTGCCCATAGTCTCAGCTACTTGGAAGGCTGAGGCAAGAGGATTGCTTGAGCCCAAGAGTTTGAAGTTGCTGTGAGCTATGATGACACAGCACTCTATTTAGGGCAACAAAGTAAAACTCTGTCTGAAAAAAAAGTTCATTATTTTATTGTGTCCACAGATATAAGTACTAAGGTACTCCACATGATAGCAAATGCCTTACATAGATCAGACATAGAGTAGATGTCAGCATGTATTTCTGTATTGAATGACTGACCTAAGCCTCATAAAATATAGGTTAAGCCAGCTGCAATGGCTAATGCCTATAATCCTAGCACTCTGGGAAGCCAGGGTGGGTGGGTTGCTTGAGCTCAGGAGTTTCAGACTAGCCTGAGCAAGAGCAAGACTCTATCTCTACTAAAATTAGAAAAACTAGAGGGGCATCATGGTGGGCACCTGTAGTCTTGGCTTCTTGGGAGGCTGAGGCAAGAGGAACTCTTGAGTGTAAGAGTTTGAGGTTGCTGTGAGCTATGATGACACCACAACACTCTACCCAGGATGACAGCCTAAGACTCTGTCTTAAAAAATAAAAAATAGGGTGGTGCCTGTAGCTCAGTCGGTAGGGCACCAGCCACATATACTGAGGGTGGTGGGTTCAAACCCAGCTCTGGCCAAACTGCAATAAAAAAATAGCTGGGCATTGTGGAGGGCACCTATAGTCACAGCTACTCAGGAGGCTGAGGCAAGAGAATAGCCTAAGCCCAGGAGTTGGAGGTTGCTGTGAGCTGTGATGCCACAGCACTCTACCTAAGGTGACAAAGTGAGACTCTGTCTCTAAAAAAAACAAAAAATACACACACAAACATATATATATATATATGTATAGGTTAAATCACATCGGTTAGATCAATGTATGACAGATGTGAGTCATTAATTTAACATTCTAGGTAGATATAATATTATCAGTAGAAAATTTTTACCATTTCCCCATTTATGTTTCAAATAATGGTGGGCAGCACCTGTGGCTCAGTGAGTAGGCCCCATATATCAAGGATGGTGGGTTTAAACCCAGCCCCAGCCAAACTGCAACAAAAAAATAGCTGGGTGTTGTGGTGGGTGCCTGTGGTCCCAGCTACTCAGGAGACTGAGGCAAGAGAATCACCTAAGCCCAAAAGTTTGAGGTTGCTATGAGCTATGACACCATGACACTCTACCAAGGGCGACAAAGTGAAACTAAAAAAAAAGGGGGGTGAATGAAGAAAGTATCAAAAGGGGAAAAAAGTTTGGATTCTCTATTTTATTTTAACTTTCAGTATGATTTCTTTAAAGTTTGCTCTAATTTCAAATTTAGGGATGCCAGGGTTTTTTGGGTGTGGGGGGTTGTTTGTTTGTTTTTGAGATAGAGGTTCACTATATGGCCCTCGGTAGAGTGCTGTAAAATCACAGCTCACAGCAACCTCAAACTCCTGGGTTTGATTATCTTGCCTCAGCTTCCCAAGTAACTGGGACTACAGGTGACCACCACAAGGCCCAGCCATCTTTCTGTTGCAGTTGCATTGTTGTCCAGCAGGCCCGGGCCAGGTTTGAACGGCCAGCCTCAACACATGTGACTGGCACCCCACCCACTGAGCCACAGGCACGCCTGATGCTGTTATTTTTTATACAACATTTAACTGAGAGATCTACCTATGCTAGCATTAAACAAACAACAATATACTTTTTAAAACTGTAATCATTGCTAACTAAAGATGTATTTTGCACTTATTCTATGGATGGTAGTAGGATTATACAGAAGGAATTTTAAAATAAAAAACTGAAAATACCCAAAATGTTTATAGTACAGCATCATTGGTAAAGTCTGCAGCTGGAATAGATTTTTTCTTCCATTTTGTATTATTAACTGCATCTGAAGCATAAAATTGGGATATAGTTCTGTAACCTTGCCAAGAGAATTTTGAGGGCCAGTGCATTGTCTTTTTTAAATACTCCTCGATCTAATCAATATTTTTAAAGGACCATAAATAAATATTTGGGCTTTAAGATACAAAAGACATATCAAAGAAATGATTGTGCTTATTCTTGAAATAAGCATTGGAAATGCCCTTTTAAAATCGTACACTATGTGTAGCCTAGAGTTCACGGTAAAGAAAAGCACGCATTGCCCCAAAACATTACGTTTTTAAGTGATTTTTCATTTCCCATTCAAGCTTTGAGTCTAGGATTATTTGAAGGAATTGAGAAATGATTTAGTTTTAGAGTCATTTTTTGCTTGGTCTCACGATCCTGCCCCCCCCCCCTTCGGCTTTTTCCTGTTCCTAGAAGTCCCTCTAGTGGTAACTAGTGTGAACAGCAGGGACAACCTAGACATTGTATTGTTCCTGTAAGATCCACCTAGCCTCATCCTGACATGTTAAAACCCTACATTTGTTATTCATAAATACTATAAAAAAAAAATTAGACAAAAAGCTTCAAGATGAACATAAATACTATTTTAACAAGTGTAACTAGAGCTCTTTTTTCTCCTCTGTAATGCTAAATTTGATTGATTACTATAATGAGCCCTTTCTTAGGAGATTACCATTACTTTTTCTTCAGAACCTAAAGAAATATAAATAGTACAGTCTTTAGAAAATTAGTTTCATATGGAAATTAGATTGAAGCTTTTGTTACCAGTAACGAATGACTTTGTAGCCCACTTTATAAATTTCATTAACTTGATTTCTAAATAAGAACATGTCACATAGAAATGTCATTAAAATACCATCATCTGTGGGGTGTTTATTGTCATGTGGTTTGTTGTTTAAAAAAAAAACAAAAACTAACAATTTGTAGCAATGTGATATTCATCCCAGAACCCTGTGACTGCCTATTATGTTGCTTGAAGTGTTATATTTGTTCATCAGTACCTTATACTAATCTCTGTTCTTGTCATTCGTGTTACACCCACCAACCCTGCTACCAACCAAATCACACAGGGAGCATCTGGCTTAGACGGAAAGCCAGGATCCCGGGTGAGTCTGTCCCTTGTCTTGCTCTGACAGTGCTTTGTAGCTGTGAATCCTGTGGTTTAGGACAAACCCCTTTGCCCCATGTCCTCCCATCAAATGATGATGTGGGTACTTGAGGCTGGAGTAAAAGGGAAAGGTGAACAAAGGTGGCTGCATAGGGGGAACAGTGTACAGAGGATGGGTTGCAGCTTTGTCTGAAGTGCAGCCTAAACTGCCAGAACATCATTGTGAAGCCTGTATTCAAGTCTGAACAATTTGCTAGGTGGGAAGAATGGCCAGTCTGATTGTCTTAAAAGCCCAGAAGATTTTTCTGTGACCAGTAGACATTCATGTGTATTTCTTTTAACTTGCCTTTCCTTTTAGGTTTATCTCCATGCTAGAATGGAACTTTTGCCTTGGAACTGACTTTCTCTGTTCATAGAAATGACTCGTCTGCAGCCTGTCATTTTGTCTCTTTTCTTTGCTTCTTAACAACTCCATCTCTTGAGTTTTAGCCGCAGACACTCACTAGTTAGAAGTCTTCTGAAGGTGAACTTAGAGTTCAGCAAGTAAGAAAAACAGATCAGTTTAGGTGATGAGAATTCTCTAACATTAGAATGAGTTTGAAACTCTGAATTCTTTTATGTGTATATCACAAGGCTCTAACAGAATATACAGAATAGTAGAGTGTAAATGGGAATACTGTGGAACAATTGTGCTGGAATAGTTCATACATTTTCAATTTTATAATCAATTCTTTGACTGTCTAATCACAGTCTTCCTGAAAATGAGCAAGTATACTTGAATTCCTTGCTACATTTTTAACTAAAAGAAATCCTTAGCTTTTCAATTCTAAAAACCTGCTTCAGGCAGTAATTATTTTCACTGGTTCTAATATTTTTTCAAATATTACCTCCTGTCCCACAGAAATCCTAATCAAGAACTAATAAGGAAGCCACAAGGCATTTATGACATTAAATCATCCCGGCTACTTGGTTTGCCAGTTGTAAGCCTGGTGACTTCAACAACTGCAGCAGAACCCATAAGAATCAGCCCTGCCCTATAAGCCCCTGCTGCTCCAAAAAGAGGTGCAGAAAGTTTCAACAGTTGAACACTGTTCTTATTTATTTAATAATTTTATTTTTGCCACTTGCATAACTGTTTAAGCATCTTAAATAGCTTTTGAACAAGCTTGAGAGCATGTGTGTCCACAAGGGGCCTATGGTATACAGAGAGGGCTTGAGGAAGAGGTGACAGGAGAGAAAAACAAGAATATTTGCCTTCTTAAGATTATGGGGACAAGGTGAAGATGTTTCATTTAGTCAGGAAGTAAATATATAATATGATATATAGCTTTTCATTAAAATTTGTGGTTATATAATTCATCCTTTCTGCATGAGTTTCTTGAAAATCACTGCCTGAAAGAATCAAGGATGAAGCACCTTGAAGAGAGACTAGTTTTGTCTTAGCAACATTCTAAGGCATCATTTACCCAGGAAAAGTCCAGGGTAAATTATAACTGCTACTCCTGTATCCATTGTGTTATGTCTCATATCATCTTATTTTTATCTTTTTTTAGGGTACAGATGGTCCTATGGGACCCCATGGCCCTGCAGGTCCCAAAGGAGAAAGAGTAAGTTGCTCCAGAAGTTGTTACGCTGTGTACTAAAGACCTGGGTTTTCCATATTAGTTGAACTGGAACTGACCATTTTCCAGAAGAAACAAAGGGCTATCTAATATTAAATGAAAATAGATACCATCTTAAGTTCTATCCAGTATCCTAACACTGAGAGAATAAAACCACAGAGTATAAAATAGAATATGGCTGCCTTAATAAAAACAATGCATACATTTACATCACTAAAATAAATAGTTCAGATTATCCTTCCTTAACCCATAAGGAAGATATTTTCATCTGGCCTTCATCCAAAAAGTTGAAGTCAATGGGGCTAAAATTTCCAGGACTACTTATTCTGCTTGATAATCTTTTATATAAAGCTACTGTATTCATTCAGAGTGAGTTACAACCTTTTTCCAAAGGAAATTACAAAACCTAAGCATTCTCCTCAAAGTTACACATGCTTCCTTTTTTTTTTTTTTTTAAAGCTAAAGAATAGCTTGTTTTTACTTTAACCATAAGGAAGTAATTTCAGTTCATTACAAAACAAAAACCTTTCACTAACCTCCCTAGTGCTAGGCCATGTTTCCATATCCTTGGGAAAAAAAAATGTTTAGAAGGGAAGATAAATATCTGACACACAAAAATGTACAGCAGTATCCACAGCCGGTCATCTGTCTGGAACTTCTCTCTTTCTCTCTCTGTTTTTCTCCTATTTTTTCTTTTCCTCACCTTGAAAAACTCAGAAGTTTTTATGTGTGTCTGAAAGGACTTGTGTCATCAATTTCCCCACTATCCAGGATAGGACAGAAAGTATTTGAATAGTGAGGGCTTCAAAATGTTGAAATCTTTCACTGTGTGAGTTTATAGTCTTAAAAAATGAATGGATTTTCATCAGTCTAAGGTAATTTGCTTTAAAAAAGAAAAAGGGTCAGTAGTGTTTTCTTTGACATGACTTCTCCTTCCATAATTCTGTGTTCTATAAAGTGAATTCATTCATGCAGTAAATACATACAAAACATGATATTACTTCTAGTGTGAAGTGGAAAAACTTTCCTCCCACTTAGATAAAGATGCTTTGCTCTAGTACTTTGAACAATACCACTATAATTGGTTAATCATCCCCTAGTCTTTTATTAATACTTATAAATATATATTCAGTGCTGCAAAGGAAGCAGATATTTTCCCTGACCTAAAAGATTTATAATGTAACTGCAGAGAAAAAAAAAAAATGTATGCAAGAAATAACCAGAGAATGGGGTCAAAGTGAATGCAAATGGTGCAGGCTGTACATACAGTGATGAAGGCTGGCTTTATCTAAGAATGCTTCTGTAAACAGATCAATCCTACAGGATTATATCATTTGAATCTGCAATTGTCTTATTTCTAAGATCAAACCAACAACTTCTAAAGATCATTGTCATGAAAAATATTTAAAAGCTAAGAGCTTCAACACCGCTGACACAGATTTGCTCTTAAGAACTGTATGAAGAAATTCTGCCCGTGTACTAAAAACGGAGCAGCAAATCTCAGGCAGTCTTTTGGCAGAATGCCTTGAGGCTCAAGAGGGTTTACCGTTTGGTAAATCAGCTGCTACTTCCGATAGCTCCACAATGTCACAAGAGTATCAGATCTCAGTGCTGGGGCAGAATTAACCAGAAGAGCAAATGAAATTGCTAAGAATTTTTGAAGGCATAGTTTAAGTCAAATGGTGTGGAGTGTAAAGTGTTACACTTGTATTTACTCAGCACGTTAACCATCTTAACTGGATCATGTATCAGTACTTGCCAAGTGCCCCTCAACCAAAGAGCTAAACTAGAGTGTGATTCTCCAAGTTAATTGATAGACGAGCCATCTGGACTCCCTTGAAAAAGTTTCAAATTTTAAAGAAAAAGGAATCAGCAAAAAGTGGCATTCAGGAATAATATCTCAGTGTAGACATGCAAAGTAAAGAGGCTGAATGAAATTATAACAACCTAAAGAACACATGCATTTGACAGATGGTGTTATTCGGAAATTGTCAAATATACAACCACCAGCATTAGTGTTCAGCCGCCCAGGCACCTGATGCTCCCTGCCCTCACTTGATTTCTTCACTGAAACTGCTCTGGAACACTATAGAATATATTACATTTGAGAGGTTCAGAAATTCTTTTGGAATTACCCAATCCAGGAAAAGAAGTGCACATTCAAATCCCTGCGTTAATATTTCATTCCTACAAATATTCAAGCTGGAACTATTAGAATACTTTTGGCTCGAAGTGACAGAGGCCAAACTCAAAATGGCTGAAACAATAAAGAAATGCATTGTTTTCCTATAATGAAATATTCAAAGGATAACTTAGGCTTTGCTGTGGTGGCCTTTCCATGGACCGGCCTTGTCTTCTGACCACAGGCAAGCTGGCATCAGAGACATCAGCAGGGAACAAAGAGTCTGGCCTTTGTGTCTACCTTAGCGGGAAGGAACTTGCCAGCTGACTGCTGGTGGCACCTCATTCGCCAGAACTGGGTCATCTGTCCATTTCTAACCCGGTCACTGGCAAGAGTCTATTAGCTTAAACCAGGTGTCCTCAAACTTTTTAAACAGGGGGCCAGTTCACTGTCCCTCAGACTGTTGGAGGGCCAGACTATAGTTTAAAAAAAAAAACTATGAACAAATTCCTATGCACACTGCACATATCTTATTTTGAAGTAAAAAACCAAAACAGGGAACAAATACAATCACACCGCCTCATGTGGCCCGCGGGCCGCAGTTTGAGGACCCCTCGCTTAAAGTAATTATTTTAGGATAGGCTATTATAGAAGTTTTTCAGACAAAGGTTTTAGTGATAGCTTTATTCAAATAAGCCATAGTGTATTTGTTTTAAAAAATAAAATAAAACCAGGCGCCACCTGTGGCTCAGTGAGTAGAGCACCAGCTCCATATACCAAGGACCGGTTTGAACCTGGTCCTGGCCAAACTGCAACAAAAAAATAGCCAGGTGTCGTGGCAGGCACCTGTAGTCCCAGCTACTCAAGAGGCTGAGGTAAGAGAATCACCTAAGCCCAAGAGGTGGAGGTTGCTGTGAGCTATGATGCCACAGCACTCTACCAAGGGTGACAAAGTGAGACTCTGTCTCCCAAATAAATAAATAAATAAATAAATAAAATAAAACAAAACCAAGTTTCTCAATCAGATCAGGGGGAAGGGATTGATAATATCAAAATAATCTGTGCAGATTTTCCCAACTAGATCTACACTAACTAACCTACTCCTGCTTATGAACCCTGCCTTTAAATCCCCACATCCCACTAAACATACACACCCATTTTAAAAATCATAAATAACACAACCAAAACAAACTGAAAGAAATAAATTTTGAATTAGTATTCATTAGGTTGTCAAGCCCTTTTTAAAAAAATTAAAAACAAGACTTTGAAGAGTATAATATTAATAATAGCTACTATTTATGCCATATATAGTTTCATATATGACAGTCACACTTTATCTTCAGGACTTACCTATTATTCTTGCAGTATATGTATTACTGTTCTCATTTACAGCCAGTGAAACTTAGGCACAAAAAGGTTAAGATAGTTGCCAGAGGTCACACAGCCTGAAACTACCAGAACAGGAATTAAAATTTAAAACCTCTGGGAGGCCGAGGCGGGTGGATTGCTTGAGCTCATGAGTTCGAAACCAGCCTAAGCAAGAGCAAGACCCCGTCTCTACTAAAAATTGAAAAACTAAAGCAGAGGATCGCTTGAGCCTGAGTTGGAGGTTGCTGTGAGCTATGACGCCACAGCACTCTACCCAGCGTGACAGTTCAAGACTCTATCTCAGAAAAAAATATTTTTAAACCATTTTATTTATTTGCTTATTTTTTTATTTTTGAGGTTTATAAATCATTTATTTCCTTAAACATTTTTATGTTTTAAAAATGTTTCTTTTATGACTTGGATTTTTTTTCTTTTTAACTTATGTATACTTGGAAAAGAAATGTCAAATTTGACAAATGATCCAGCATAGTAATATCCACTATGTTCAGTTACTTTTTCTCAAGCTGTTACCTCTTCCCTCCCTCAAAAACCCCTTTATTTTTATTTCTTTCTCTCTCTCTCTCTTTTTTTTTTTTTGAGACAGGGTCTCTGTCACTCTGGGTAGAGTGCATGGCATCACAGCTCACAGCAACTTCAAACTCTTGGGCTCAAATAATCCTCTTGCCTCAGCCTCCCAAGTAGTTGAGACTATAGGTGTCCACCATGATGCTAATTTGTCTATTTTTAGTGGAGACTGGTCTCACTCTTGCTCAGGAGCTCAAGGGATCCATCCGCCTCGACCTCCCAGAGTGCTAGGATTACAGCAGTGCCTGGCCCCTCCCTTAAAAAATCTTAGCAGACAACAAAACCCCCCTTCACAAAATGCAAGGCAACTGTCAAGTTAAATTTAAAAATCTGGTTCTTACAATATGCCTAAACATTTTGGTTTTTGCTCTAGAATAAACATTCTTAACAAGAATAAAATTGTTTTAGCAATAGAGAAATCTTTGTCAGGCTGGGCGAGGTGGCTCTTGCCTGTAATCCTAGCACTTTGGGAGGCTGAGGCAAGTGGATTGCCTGAGCTTACAAGTTCAAGACCAGCTTGAGCCAGAGCAAGACCTTGTCTCTAAAAATAGCTGGTGTTGTAGCAGGCACCTGTAATCCCAGCTACTTGGGAGGCTGAAGCAAGAGAATAGCTTAAGCCCAAGAGTTTGAGGTTGCTGTGAGCTATGATGCCATGACACTCTACCTAGAGCAACAAAGTGAGACTCTGTCTAAAAAAAAAAAAAAAAAAAAAAAAAATCTTTGACATACAAAAGTGTGTGATTATACATTAAAAACATAAACATTCTAGTATTTGTTCATTTAAATCTAGCCAGTTCACTGAGGGCAAATGTTGCTGCTTTAAAATGTTGCTCATTAGTAATAATGAGTAATAGTTCAACAAGCTTTTATCATATTTATGTTCAGTAATCTCACCTGAACTATATGCCTCTAGATGACAATGCTAATTAGTGCCACCAAGCTCTTAAATTGAGATTAAAGAAGAATGTTAACAGCAACCCCAAATTTTCTCACGTGGGAATCGGGAGTAGAAGGAAACACAAGCATATCAGATGGCCTTGCAGGCAGAGTTACCCAAGCCTAATGTTTTATTTGTGCAAAAGACTGGCTAACCTTTCTACTCCTTGGGGTATAGTAACAGAAGATACCATTTTCTATTTCACTGGGCATACAAGCATCACTATTACTCCTGAAATTTTCATCCTACACACTGACAAACATTTTCATCTGAAGACAGCAGCTGAAGAAAACACTATTTGAAGTGCAGAATATCTCTTACATTATATCATAATTATTTCTATCCATGCAACTACCTCCAATAACACATATTCTTTATAAGAATGATCATCTCAGCTGGACAAAGCCACTCTATTTAAATAGGCACTTGGGCCTGGGTGGTGGCTCACACCTGTGCCCACAGCACTCTGGAAGGCAAAGGAAGTAAGCATCATTGAGCTCAGGAGTTCAAGACCAGCCTGAGCAAAATTGAGACCCCCCCCCCATCTCTACCAAAAATAAAAAAGCTAGCAGAGTGTTGTAGCAAGTGCCTGTAGTCCCAGGTACTCGGGAGGTTGAGGCAAGAAAATTGATCCCAAGAGTTTGAGGTTGCTGTGAGCTGTGATGCCACAGCACTCTACGCAAGACAAGAATGAGACTCTGCCTCAATAAACAAATAAATAAGCACTTGGAGACAGAGTGAGGAAGGTAATGTATAGCTAATTCATGAAGCATTTGGTGGAAGCAATGTAAGTCTTGAAACCCTGTATTTCAGAAAAGAAAATATGTATGTAATTATATTAATTAGACTTAATTTCATTCACTTGACAAATATTTACTGATCTGTCAAATGCTATTCCAAGCCATGGGGGGCTGCAGGGAATCATCCAGAGGCCATGGAGCTCCTACATGCATACTCCAGAGTGGGCAGCAGAGAATAAGCAGGTTCTTTCATCCCTGAATGTGTGGTATGGGAGGGCTGTGGTGTAAAACACACCTGGGTGAAGGGAGGGGAGGGGCAGTCAGGAAGGGCTTCTCCAAAGGAGAGATGCTCAGTAGGGGAAGAAAGCACATTTTTTCCCTATCTAATTAGTGTTCAGGAAAAAGCATCTTATTCTCACGTTTTTTAAAAAGTACTAACTTGGAATAATCGGTAACAAATGTTTCTCGCCAAATGCCAAAGAAATCTAAGTATAGCATCCAAGATATGAAATGCTCTTGCCCGGCTGGGCAGCCCCAGGCTCTTACTGGCCTCCCTTGGAAGGATGCTATTGTGGATTACCTTCACCATATCCCTAGCAGTGACCCTGAGAGATTCTGAATCCTTGTAATTTTGATATTATGGTCCTTTAAATGGAGATTTTGTACACAGGCCATAAGAGAAAGTGTGTGAACATCGGTGTGTGTGTGTGATCTGAACTTTCTACTTTTCGTTTTAGGGTGAAAAAGGAGCTATGGGAGAGCCTGGACCCAGAGGGCCCTACGGCCTACCCGTGAGTTCATGGTCATGTGCACAGTCCCCACCTTCAGCATGCATAGATGAGCAGTCACTGACAAGGTTAACCCTTCCCTTATGGGGCAAACTAATCATGCTAGAGGAGCAGAGAACCACCTGCTAATTACCTACAATGCCGACAGTTCTGTGTCCTTACGAAATAGTTCTGATTGAGTCTCTTACTCTTTCATCATATACCAACACACACCCACACTTCACAAGATTGAGAGGGTCAAAGGCAGTCTCTGACTAAACTGTCCTAACCTGAAAGCAGGATTCTGACTGTCAGGTTACACCCTCCCCGTGCCATCTGACTGGACACTCACATCTGGCACTGTCTTAGAAGGTCACTGAATCAAGAAATGGGTGTGGAAGCTCCATTTAAAACAACCTCCTTAAGATTTGATCTGTTCTCATAGGCTGTTTACTAAAAGGACTCTTACTAATAAAATTTATTCCTTAAATTAAATTGAAGATGTATTATGACTTGAAGTTTCTGACCTTTCTAATTACTGTGGTGACAAATGATCTTCAGGACATAAAATGTTGATGGTGTTCTGTCCTCTGAAAATTCTTAATTACATAGAATTAAAATTGAGGCCTAAGGTGTACTTCAAAAATACTATCTTGGGAAAATTGTAACTTATTCAGTGGGGTAAAAGGTAGGACTATAATAGAAGCGTACATTGTATTAATTTAAATCTTCCTGTAGCTTCCACATACTTTTTATGAACTGAAATAACAAACTTAAACCATGATTACTTTTGTGCTTAAAAAAATTCTGATTTTGAAGTATATTTCAAAATCCAATTGGCAGAATCAAATTAGGCTCTCAGAAACTTTGGATGGATCCACCATATGACATAGTAGGGCCATCACCATAATATGCATGCAGGGTGAGTTTATCATCCTTGAGTGACACTGTCGTGACTTCTGTTATACTTGGGGATCAGTTATTTACAAAGATTACTTAAAAACAGTTTTTAAGTTGCAACCTTCACTCTTAATATTTATTTACCAGGTACACATCTGGCTAAATTAAAACTATGCTTAACAATACACAGTTTCACATTCTTTACTGGTTTATGAGCTAACTACTAAATTTCCAAACTAAAGCAGCATTGATTTACATCCTCTATTAGTGCTTGTGTGTTTTAAAATCAACTAAACTATATTTGTGCTTTTCACTTAATCCCTGGACTGACAACTTGGATACCAAGCATTAAACTTCAGTAAAATATTAGTTTATGTAACCTAATACATAACAAAAATCTTTCCATGACCCTGAACTGCAACGCTAACCATTGATTTACAGAAATTTGCATTATTAATCAATATCTTTTCCACATTTCTGAAGTAGTTCTAGTAGGAGTGTTGCATGTTCAGGCAACCTTAAACAAAGCAATAACCTATTCATGAAACTTAGGAACACTAATGTAGCTACTATGGTTCTTTGGCAGGGGAAAGATGGAGAGCCTGGTCTTGATGTAAGTAATATGATAAACATCTTCCTGTTGTAATGGATGTGATGGTCTCCATCATCAACAGCAGAAAGAATACTTCTTATTTTTCTTATTTTTTTGTAATAAGAATATTTATTATACTTATATTCTTATATTTTATACTCTTATATTTTATATTGCTGTCTCCATACACATATATTGCTGTCTATGGAGACAGTGACATAAAACACATTAGTGTTTGCATGAGATAGACATAAAAGCAAAAACATAATTATCTAGCATAAAATTAATAACTGATGGTGGATAGTGACATTTCAAAATACTTTCCAAATAAAGGATACTCAACATCAGCATGCCCACTTATAAAAAATGCATAAAATTCATATACCTTTCACATGCTACTCATAGGAAATGGTGTAGTATGTATTATTCTCAAAGCCGTTATCCAGTATTTTTCGTTTTAGCACCAAGTCCTTATGTATCATATGCTAACACAATGCTATAAAAAGAGAACGTCAAAAGTAAATGCCTCTAAAGACAATCACTACTCATCCTGTATTACACAAATAATGACAATAGCAAAAGTAGTAATAACTACTATTTACTGAGCACCTGTTGTATTCAGGCACCATTCTTGATACACATTATCTCATTTAACGTTCACAACAGCTTCCGGTAGATATCATTAATTCCATTTTACAGTCCAGGGGCTGAAATGCAGAGAGGTAAGTGATTTGCCCAAATCCACATAAATCAGTGAACATTCCAGTTGTCAAACTAGTATCCTGGTATTCTTTCCACTCTACATTTCTGAGAAGAAAAAGCAAGAAACTTGTGTAGTAATAATTGAGACATTAGAAAACTATTATTTCTGAGTTCTGCCTTACCTAGTGTTAAGATTGTTTGGCATGCCATTTTTGTTAGATTTGAGTTCAGAAACACAAAATCTTAAAAATGTTTTTCAACATGATTTTGCCACAGTTGCACCAATAGATCTTTTCGGTTTGCTTTTTATTCTTCAGGGCTTTCCTGGTCCACGGGGTGAAAAGGGAGATCTAGGAGAAAAGGGAGAAAAGGTGACCTCTCCATTCCAGCATGTGCCTTGCTTGATTCTTCTCATGCTGTCTGCTTGCTGTCCAGCTCATGTTGACACTGTATCTGTCTCCATCCTGTGCTCCAAAAACATATTGATGCCTGATCTAAAGAATCGGTTCTTCAAAGAGGAATGAAGAAGGCTACCCCATGGGAAATAAGGGCACTGTCTAGCATAGAAGAAAAAATTACAATCTTCAGGCTGGGCATCCTGTAATCCTGGCACTTTGGGAGATGAGGCAGAAGGATCACTTGAGGCCAGGAGTTGTAGACCAGCCTAGGCAACATAGCAAGACCCCATCTCTACAAAAAAAATTTAAAAATTAGCCAGGCATGGTGGGTGGTATGCACCTGTACTCCCAGCTACTCAGGAGACTGAGGCAAGAGGATCACTTTTACTTAAGGTTGCAATGAAATATGATCACATCACTGTACTCTAAGACACTGGACAAAAGAGCAAGACCCTACTTCAAATAAATAAATAAATATAATTTTAAGATATTCAAGCTATACTTTTTCAACTATCTGATCCTGAATTAATAAAAAGTAAAAGATTTTGGGCCAGGTGCTGTGGCTCATGCTTGTAATTCTAGCACTCTGGGAGGCTAAGACAGGAAGATCACTTGTGGTCAGGTATTCAAGACCAGTGTAAGCAAGAATGAGACCCTGTTTCCATAAAAAATAGAAAAATAAATCACATGTGGTGGCAGATGCCTGTAGTCCCAGCTACTCAGAAGGTTGAGGGAGGAGGATCAGTTGAACCCAGGAGTTTGAGGTGGCTGTGACCTATGATGACACCAGTGTAGTCTAGCCATGGCAACAGAGTGAGACACTGTCTCAAAAAATAAATAGAATTTTGAAAAAATATTTTAAAGCAATATTAAATAGCACAGGGCAGTGTCTGTGGCTCAGTGGGTAGGACGCTGGCCCCATATACCGAGGGTGGTGGATTCGAACCTGGCCCTGGCCAAACTGCAACAAAAAATAGCTGGGTGTTCTGGTGGGCACTTGTAGTCCCAGCTACTTGGGAGGCTGAGGCAAGAGAATCACCTAAGCCCAGGAGTTGGAGGTTGCTGTGAGCTGTGAAGCCATGGCAATAAAGTGAGACCCTATCTCTAAAAAAAAAAAATATATATATATATTATACATACATATATATATATATTTTATATATATATATATATATATATTAAATAGCACAGGCTCAGCACCCATAGCACAGTGGTTACAGCGCCAGCCACATACATCAAAGGTGGTGGGTTTGAACCCGGCCCGGGCCAACTAAACAACAATGACAACTGCAACAAAAAATAGCCAAGCATTGTGGCAGACAGCTGTTGTCACAGCTACTTGGGAGGCTGAGCCAAGAGAATTGCTTGAGCCCAAGAGTTGAGATTGCTGTGAGGTGTGACACCATGGCACTCTACTGAGGGCAACGTAGTGAGACTCTGTCTCAAAAAAATATATGTTAAACAGCACAAATCTACAATGATATTTTGAGAGAGCTCATCTAATCCAGTCCTGTAAAACCAGCATCTTATTTATCTTCACCACTTCCCAGTACAGAGAAATATGTACTTTGGTCTTCTTGATCTGAAAATGGCGGAGAAGCAATGTGACTGACAAACCACAGTAAAGCCATTATGCAAGGACTAAGACTTGCCACTTTCAGATTCAGAGCTGACAGCTACAGATTTTTTAATGAAAATATTGGTGTTTCTTCTGAGGTTGGTGTTGAGGTCCTATCTCAGGGCAATCTGCTCCAGGACATTACACTGTCAGGACATAATGTCCAGGACATTACACTGTCAGGCAATAAGGTTTTATGACTGAATTTCTTGGATCAAGAAATTTAAAAACCATTTATTCTTTCCTCTCCTTCATTCTTTTCCTTTTTGCTTTCTTTCCCTTTCGCTGTACTTCACTTGGATCTTTGACCCGATAATAGGTCTAAAAGAATTTTTTACCTTGGATACAGCAAAAGAAGCCAACAAAAACTCAGCACCTCAACAGAATAGTGAAAATCTGAAAGTGGCTAAAATTGCACTTACCCTATTCAAATTTAAACCAGTTACATTTCTCAGATGAATTCATGCCCCTGCTCTATTTAAAAACTTAAAATCCTTCAAATTCTCTTGAACGATGAAGTTCATAGCTGTTGAAAAGCAAGGCCAAATGAGAATTGTCAAAAAGAAGAAGAGTATTAAGCCCTCTGTATATGTTTTAGCCCTTAATCATGACTTGGCCTCTCATTGGTAAGAAAGCCCATGTAAGTGAAAAGCACTACCACCTCCGCAATCATTATCGTCATCAATCTCATCACGTTTATTGAGCACTTGTATGGTTTCCCAAGAGCTTCACATATGTCTTTTAATCCTCACAACAACCCCTGAAGTTGAGGTAATTATTTTCCAATTTCACAGACAAAGAAACTGAGGCACAAAAATTATGACTACAAAATATGTATGTTTTAAGATATATTGTACATATAACCTTTCAGCCTAAGGCGAGTATGTTTTAAAAATTGTGTGCAATGTTTTATATTTACCTAATGGGTACTCTGAGTATAAAATTTTATTCACTCATAATCATGTTACCATCATGAAGATACTCATTTTTATAATCTTTTAAACAAGGAAGAAATTTCCAGGAGTTTAGCTTAGAAAAGCATAAAGCCACAAGCTTAATATTCAGAGTAATGTTAATCATCTATACAAAGATATTTTCATATTCATATTTCATGATTAGAAGCTGTATATTTAGCAAAATTACGTTCTACATGTGAACACTTCATGTATAGAATTCTTTTTTTTTTTTAAGACAAAGTCTCACTCTGATGCTATGTAAATCTTTGACATGAGAAACAAAAATTAGCAAGAGCCGTCATGTACTGATATAACAAGTGATTTTTGGTTGCATGGGGAATCACTATGTATTACAAAATAATATAAATAATATTGGTACATTTTCTTTGTACAGTAATATCCTTTTTCCATAAACCTTGAAATTCACTAAAATATTACTGAAAAATGATTTCTATAGGCTGGCATAGTAACATTCATGTGACATTTTTCTTTTGAGTGGTTAATCTGAGTTGATTTACAAATCAAATAATGACATATACACACCTGGTCTCAGACACACCAGTGTGAAGAGGAGTCCACCCAAACGAGTTTACATCAACTTCATGTCATGGCATTGGAGTTATTTGCTAAGGAGGATGTTGATTCAGCTTACATGAGTGAGCAACTTACTCCTGAATGCTCCCCCAGTTTACTCCCCATCATGCCTGCTCTCAGCTCACCCTGGCTACTTCAGCTCCTTTCCTTTGATCATGACCCCCTAAACCACACAGAATTTTTCTCTGCCTGGTATTCAAGAAACCCACGTGTCTTTGATTCCGAGCCTTCTGAGGCAGTCTTTTTGGCACACAGGATTTAGATGAGGAGCTTTAGCTCACTCTGTCAGAATGAATGTATTTATCTGAAGGCACGTTTCATGTTTCTGTTACATATCTGTCTTTTCACCTTTGAATATTCATGTTGCTTTGCTTCTGAGATTATTCAGTTGTGTAGTAACTCCCATCCTGATTGCAGAATGGATACACTGATTTAAATATGCATTGTATGGTATTTTGAATTCTGTACTGCACCTACTCCCGTCTATAAATATGCAGAGACATTTATGTTAATGTAAAACAGTTGAGGCGCATTCCTTCCCTCTCCTCCTTTTGCCTCCTTTCCTTAATTCCTCCATCCTTATGATCCATGCAGATTTCCCACAACCTTTACCTTGATTCCTGAATACTAATTTCCATGGCTACATTCCCACCATGTAATTATCCTGCCTACCTCATATTTTACTGAATCAAACTGCTTTCTTCTCTTGAACAGATTTTTTTTTTTTTTTTTTTTTTTTTTTTTTATTGTGAGCAAAGCTGGAAACCCATTTACCATTGTAAATACCTGGCATGAGACCAATAAGAGAGTGGATTAAAAAAGATCTCTAGGTTTATGAAAACATCCATTTCTCCCACTGGCATCGCTGTAAAGTATTAACACTTTTAATATTTGTTTACTTATGCCTATAGTCCCAGCTGAGGCTAAGGCAAGAGAATCACTTAAGCCCAAGAGTTTGAGGTTGCTGTGAGCTGTGACGCCACAGCACTCTACTGAGGGTGACATAGACTCTGTCTCAAAAAAAAAGTTGTTTACTTAATAAGAAAAATATTTGCTTAGTTTCTTTAAATGAGAAACTAAAGAAATAGAAGTATATTTTAATATATTGAATATCTTTTAATGAGAGGTACAAAAATATCACAAAACTGGATAAATGTCAAAGACCTAAAAGCTGTTAATATTCTTTCTTTTTTCCTTTGGTTCAATGTAACTTTCATCTGTTACAGTATTAGAAAAAAAACAAGTTGACAGGTATTGAAAATTGGGTGAAATATCCATTAGTGCCCCAAACTTCCCCTGCCACTGCTGACGTCAATACAATTGATATCCATCATCCTTACCGGATCTGTGGCAACAGAACCTAATTCAAGATGACTAGACGTGGTGGTCTAAGTCAGCACTGATGTTCCTTTCTGAGTTGACTTTTAAGTCTCCTCCTTCCATCTTGCTGAGTGTCTTAAACAAAATCCTATGTACTGTGGCCCAGAATCCACGTCACTCTGAAAGTGTAAGTTATTTTTTGTAAGATCACACCTCACCTAAACCAGAATACGGTGGTAAATGCTCTTCCAGAGTTTTATTAGCTAAACCATCTTTTGAATTACCATTATCCCCCCCAAATAAAAACTGTCTTTTATTTAAACCCTTGTATCCACAGGGGGAAAAGGGAAAGAAAGGCAAAAAGGGGCCTAAAGGGGAGAAAGGAGAACAGGGTGCTCCTGGATTAGATGCGCCCTGCCCGTTGGTATGTCTGACTCGTGGCCTGTCTCCAGATGTCATGTGTGGGGGACGAGGTGGGAGAAGAGCAAGCTGGAGGGACCTGCAACAGCAGGGTTTCTGATTGGGGTCCCGTCACACGGACTTTAAGATGCCAGAAACGTCTGTCTCGGCTTATCCTGATGGGCTCTGTATCTTGCCTCTGCCCACTAGCTCCGTCTGGTACCTAAACATGCAAGTCTCACGGTGCAACCAGAACCGGAATGTAGGATCTGAAGAGAAACCAGCGCTATTCCATAGCCCACAAAAGAGGAAGCCGCTGTTTTCAGACAAGCCCTTGTATTCAGAATATGCCTAGCTCCCCTTTCATTTTGTCCAACTCCACTAGATGTTACTTTTCCCTTCAGAGTTGCTCTTCTCCTGTCCTTTTATTATTGTCCTTTGTGTAGCAGAATTTGTGCGTAAGTGATTTCTTATGTTAGTAACATTATGAGTTAATCTTTACAAACAGGGATTCCGTGGCGTTAAGGGGGAAAAAGGGGAGCCAGGCCAGCCTGGCCTGGATGGGCTGGATGCCCCTTGCCAATTGGTACAGTATTTCTCTTTCCTACCACCCTGCATGCAGTTCCTGTGTTTATGGCAAACTTGTCTCTGTCAGTGTAAAGTGGTGCTTGCTGGAGCAAGCTTTCCATGATAAACACTCCAGGCATGTGCATGAGCAGGCTCCTTCTGCGACTCCTGCAGAGTGAAGAGAGCAAGCATGCTTCTCTACCAGGGAATGCAAATCCATCCTGATGTTGTTCTCACAACTGACATGACCACCATTTCTGTGTTCTTTGGAATATTAATTTACTTAATAAATATTTAAAGATTACCTTAAAATTATTCAAAAATATTTGATTTGAAGGTACTGCTAGGCCATAACTTTGGGGTTTACCTCTTAGTTTAACTTTTTGCTTTTTCTCTAAAAGAAATAAAAAATATTTTGCCTCTTCCACTAAATTTCTCTCAGGCTGTAAATAAGGCCAAACTTCCAGGACTAAGCTTCTATTGTCAAGAGCTAACCAATTCAAGGGAGTGCTATTAAGAGACCAAAGGGAAGAAGACAAAACTTCTCAGATCCTCAAAAAATGTTAATAGTAGTACTGGAAGTCCTAGACAGAACAAAAACAACAACAACAACAACAACGACGAAAAAATGATAATAGTCTGCAGCCCAACCCTCTTCTTTGTCACATAACCTTTTCAATTTAATGGCCTCTCCTTTTGAAACTCACTTTCCTAAAGTAAACAGAACTCCTCTATCTCCATTGGCATGAACTCCAAATCCTCCTTATACTAAAATCTAAAATTCTACTGGTCAATCCTTCTCCTTGTACCAATCTGGCATTACCAGTTTTTTTTTCCCAGATATTCAATAAAGATATTTTAAACTTTTGTTTTACATTTGAAAAGAAAAATATATTCATATTTTCTGAGGTATAAAGGAAAATGTTTATGGTTGTGTTGATGGTTATACTTGGTCTGCATGTTCTTATATTAGTCTTGGGTATAAGCATGCTTATTTAAAGATAAATTTATGTTTCTGAAGTCTTTTAAGAGATCGTATTTATAGGGAAAAAATGTATTCAGTTGATAATTATAGTTACAAATCTCAGTATGAAGTACCCGGACTTTTGTTTGCTTGGTGTTAATGACCAATTATGCTTTATAAGCATTTTGTTGGGGGAAAACACAGCATGCTTTCATAATATACCAACTCTTCCTATCTTTCTGATATCATTTGTATCTGAAGAATGCTTTCCTTTAAATTAAAATGCATTTTTGTAACACTTAGGAACCCCTTATTTTATTCAGAATTTATTAACTTCTGAAGAATTTAATGAAGAACAACATTAAATGATGAATGTTATAAATAACATTTTACTATAAAAGTATAAACTCCTTGGGCGGCGCCTATGTCTCTGTGAGTAGGGCGCCATCCTATGCCAAGGGTGGGGAGTTCAAACCTGGCCCCAGCCAAACTGC
>CAUYPK010030075.1:0-13321 GCA_963574355.1 Loris lydekkerianus
AATAGGCTGAAAAGAATAAAAAAAATTAAAAGTAGAAAAAAATGAACAGCATCAATGTATAGAGTACAAAATTCTCCATCAGTCAGTATATACCACGACACAGTAGAATAAATATTTATTGAGATATGGAGCTACAAAAACAGAGGACATTAAAACAGACAAAACTTTTGAAGCAACATAAATATTTCACTTAGCAAAATTTCTCCCAGGCAAAATACATATCATCAGCACGACAAAAGAAGTGAAGTCTGAAGCTTGGAGTAATTTTTTCCAGGAGCTGCCTATATTAGCATGAAGCTTTAGGCTTCTATTCTAAAGTCCATAGGATTGGGGAGGCCTATGTACAAATATCAATAACATACAGATTTCCCTGACAGATTGAATTTCTTCCCTGTCATCTCCTCTGAAAGGAGTAGAGTTTAATTTGTGGCAATTTGAACAGAGAGGAAAATGTAAGAAACAATTTGACATATGTCTGCATAATTATCATCCCATAAGAAAACATAGATGAAAATAAAACCAAATGTATTTCCTCCAGTTATGTCAAATTTGGCAAGAATTTAAAAAGCTGATCCTAAACTACCAGAACCCAACAGACTCAAGTGAAAGAGAATCCTGAATCCTGAACATGACTCAAAAGGATTCTAAAACCCAGGTGACCTCAGCTTCAGGACGTCTTTGCCCTCCATGTGCAACAGTCATGCTCCAGAGTAAGGAAATGGTCCTGCCTTCCTCTCACAAATATCTCTTTCACTAGTCCTCATTTATTCCAAAGTGTCAGCAAAGTATATCCTGTCACCAAAACAGCATGGTATTGGCACAACAATAGAGACACAGCGTATGAAACAGAATAGAAACCAAGATATTAAACCAGTCTCTATCACCATCTGATCTTTGACAAACCAAACAAAAGCCTACACTAGGGAAAAGAATCCCTTTTCAATAAATGGCGCCGAAAGAGCGGGATAACCACATGTAAAAGACTGAAACTGGACCTGCACCTTTTACCACTTACCAAAATTGATTCAAGATGGAATAACTAACAAACATATGAAAAAAATACTCATCATCCCTAATCATCAGAGAAATGCAAATCAAAACAACCCTGAGATATCACCTAACCCCAGTGAGATTAGCCCACATCACAAAGTCCCAAAGTTGCAGAAGCTGGCACGGATGTGAAGAGAAGGGAACACTTTTACACTATTGGTGGGACTGCAAACTAATACAGCCTCTTTGGAAAGAAGTATGAAGAATCCCCAGAGAACTCAAACTAGACCTTCCTTTTGATCCTGCATCCCATTACGAGGTATCTACCCAGAAGAAGAAAAAAAATCATTTCATCATGGGACATTTGCACTAGATTATTTGTTGCAGCTCAATTTACAATAGCCAAGATGTGGAAACTATCTAAATGCCCATCAACCCTGGAATGGATTAATAAAATGTGATATATTTATATGGAATAATATTCAACCATAAAAAGGATGGCAACTTTACATTTTTTGTATTAACCTGGATGGAATTGAAGCACATTCTTTTTAGTAAAGTATTACAAAACTGGAAAAGCTAGTACCCAATATATTCAATACTAATACGAACCCAGTAGACAATCTAATACCTGTCCACATAAGAGGAAAAACTCAATTCATTTCAAGATGGGGGAGGAGAGAGGGAAAAAAAGGAGAGGAGGGAGGGGGATTGGTGTTCTCCCACTTAATGATCACAATGTAAGGGTATATGGCATGCCTTTTGGGTGCAGGACACAAATACAACAGGGACTCTATCTAATGTTTACCTAATGCAAACATTGTAACTAATTCTTTGTGCCCTCATATTGATCTGAAATTTAAAAAGAAAGAAACTTCATTACACAAATTGGTTTTGTAATGAAGTTACTCAAAATGGCAGAGACTATTATATCCTAGCTTCCTTTCTCTCTTCCTTTCAGGAATACTGCTCTCCCTCTCAAGATGTAGCCACTCAATGAAGGATCACATTTTCCAGGATTTCTTGAACCAGGTAATTATATGACCAGGTAATTGGTTTCTTGCTAATGGTGTTTGAACAGGGGTTAAGTGCGCAACTTCAGCCTCTCCTCTTCCAGAAAATCCCATGCCTTCTACTTCTCCTTTGCACATCTCACACCCTAGAAAGCACCACAGAACATCTATTTGTGTCTGCTTACTGTCCACTCTCTGCATGTGGTTGTGCAAGGGCAATTAGGCAATAGTATTATTCCACTGATAGTCACCAAATTTCCTGAAATTTTATAGATTGTCCCAAGTTCCCCCACTGGAATAACGCTGGATATACTGACCTCTGGTGGCAACCTTGCTGCAGATGTTAGCCTAGACACAGTAGCTCCAATAGACACTATCACTGATGTAACCTTTATTGATAACTTTCCACCCTTTATACTTGTTAAAGAACTGTGCACTTAAAAGGGTGAATTTCCCATCAACTCAAGAATGGATTAACAAACTGTGGTATATGTATACCATGGAATACTATTCAGTCATTATAAAGGATGAAGACCGTACATCTTTTGTATTAACCTGGATTGAGTTGGAACACATTCTTCTTAGTAAAGCATCACCAATGTACTCAATTCTAATATGAAGGCAGTAGATGATCTAATACAGGATAGGGGGTAGGGGAATGAGGGAGGAGTGTTTTCTTGTTCTTTAATTCCTTTTTTAAAGGCAAAGATTAAAGCCTTAATGAAATAACAAACAGTTGCCTCAAAAATGAAATACATAATATCTGTGATTTCTAATCTTACAGTTAGAGAAAAAATGATTTTCCTTTCATCTTTTGTCTCACAAATCAAGAGTATTTTCAAAGGTAAAAGAACTTTAAAGATGCATCTTTGCCGCAACTTTTTAGAAGTGTTTCTGGATTCCTCCCCAATCCCTGCTCCAGAGTAGCTTTTCTTTTATTTTTCAATATGTTAGAGTTCCACTTGAAATTTCTTTTTCCAAAGGGGTCTCCAAATAAATGTTTAAAAAGCACTGAGATATTTCAAACCATGCAAGGGAATTGAGTGCCCAAGACAGTAAAACTTACATAAGATCAGAGAGCTGATTGGTGGTGAAGCTGAAATGAGATGCTGGTCTTTCAACATCTGGTCAAGAACTTTTATACCCAAGCTACAGATATTGTTTAATAAAATGTGTGCACCCAACTACATGTAGAGTTAAAATGACACAGCTACTTAGGTGTTCACATGACCTTAGGTGCTTCAACATCACCTCAAATGTCCCGCTAATGTCCACTTTGCTCAGCGGTTCTCAACCTGTGGGTCGCAACCCATTTTTAACAATGAAAATACATTGCAGCATTAGGAAGATTGAGAACCACTGACTTAGCTTATATTTCAGAATAGCACTTAACAGAAATATGGTAGTGCTTAAGTGCCAAAAATTAAGATACTAGTATTAGTATAGTATGTTTCCATTTTATAAAAATAAACTTTCTTAATTTAAAAGCAAATTATGATGTGGTAGAAAACATAAGACAGCAAGATAGGAAACATGACTTTAAATATCACTTCGCAACCAAAGAAATAACTTTGTGCCCCTTTTTTTGTTCATTAACTCATTTTATTAGGCCTCAAATATCTTAACTTTTAATGTGATTAGTCTGTATGATTTACAAAATTTCTTCCAGATTTAAAAATGTGCAATTCTGTCTACCAGGTGAATTTTGTTTATCTTCACACCAAAGAATAAAAGGTACAACTATTCAGGGTATCCGTCCATGTGCAGTTGCCATATGCACAGACACGTGCCCACTCATCAGGGGAATCCTACGGCTTCCTATTTTATGGTTCTACCTTATGCTTTCTTCATTTTTTAAGTCAAATTGTGATCTACATATAGTAAATTCACCCTTTTTTATTGTTTGGGATTCATTGAGGGTACAAAGAATTAGGTTATACTGATTGCATTCATTAGGTGAAGTCCTTCTTATAATTGTGTCCTGTCCCCAAAGGTGTGCATGCCATAGACCATGACCCCTTATCCCCCTCCAACCTCCACTCTCCCCACTCCCTCATTCCCTTTTCCCCTATCCTGTATCAGATCATCTCCTGCCTTCATACTAGAATTGAGTACATTGGATTCTTGCTTTTCCATTCTTGTGATGCTTTACTAAGAAGAATGTGTTCCAACTCAATCCAGGTTAATACAAAAGATGTATGGTCTCCATCTTTTATAATGGCTGAATAGTATTCCATGGTGGACATATACCACAATTTGTTAATTCATTCCCGAGTTGATGGGAAATTCACCTTTTTACGTGCACAGTTCTTTAACAAGTACAGAGGGTGACAAAACATGTATGTACATTTTAAGCAATGTTATCTATGCATCACATTTCAAAGCTGAATTGAAGGCACCATTACTGATTAAGTATACCTGTAATTTGTTCATGTTCTTACTTCCAACAACATCTCTTAAAATGTATATACATTTTTTAACACTCTCTGTATAAACACTTGTATAATCACAACCAATGTCAAAACCCTATATAAGATTTCCATTATCTCAAAAACATCCCCTTTTATTCCTGATAGTCAAACCCCCCTCTGTCTCTACTTCCTGACAACTGCTGCTCTGTTTTTTATCATTGTAGTTGCACTGTTGCTTTTTTATGTATTTTTAATTTTTTGCATATATTCAACAATACATTTATTCACATACATGTATACAAGTATAGTCTATGACCATTGATTTCTCAGAAAATGTCTCTTTTTATTTCAGGATATCACAGGGGTACAAATGTCTTGGTTACATGGATTGCTTTTATACTGCCTGAGTCGGTTATAAGTGTGCTTATCACCCAGTTAGTGTACATTGTACCCATTATTTAGAGATTCCTCAAAGAATGAACAGTAGACCTACCACATGATGCAGCAATTCCACTACTGGATGTCTACCTAGAGGGAAAAAGCATCATTTTATTAAAAATGCCTGTGGCTCAAAGGAATAGGGTGCCTGCCTCATATACTGGAGGTGGTGGGTTCAAACCTGGCCCTAGCCAAAAACTGCAAAAAAAAAAAAAAATAATAATAATAATAATAAATTAATACATTTGCACTCAAATGTTTATTACAGCACAATTCACTATTGCAAAGATGTGGAATCAACCCAAGTGTTCATCAATTTGTCAGTGGATTAATAAGATGTGGTATATGTACACCATATTGTACAACTAGGCCATAAAAAATGAATTAATACCTTTTGCAACAATTTGGATGGAACTGGAGACCATTTTCATAAGTGAAATATCACAATATTGTAAAAACAAATACCAATGTACTCACTATTAAACTGGAACTAACTGATCAGCACTGAGATGGAAGTAAAATGCAATGAAATTCAAGGTGCGAGGGGGTAAAAAGAGATGGGTAAAATCATGCCTAACACGTACAATTTATGTACTTTTTAAATCTTGAGTCTTTATTTGAACTTTCTTCTGTAACTCTGAAAACTTAATAATATACTCTGAAACTTACTCTGATGGCTGCCTTGCATAAGTTAATCGTGTTTAATTTTGACATTATGCATTTATGACCTGTTTCATAAAGAAGAAAACTGAGACTGATAACAGGAAGTCATTTCCAGGCTCACACCGCCTGTAATCACAGGAACTCAGCTAATACCCACAGCTCACAATCCTGACCCTCGCTCAGCCTACTTCTGAATTTCTTCCACATAAGAGCAAAATAAACTTTTATTTGTTTAAGCCTCTTTTATTTTGAGGTTTCTGTTCTATGAAGCCAAATATAACCTCGATTCTTCTGATCCTCCTTTTTAGACACTCTCTTCTCGAGACACTTACTATATTATGTCTATAGCAAGCTTACCAGAGCCAGGAGGAGAGCATAGGTTAACTCACAGCATTACATTTTTTGGAGCCCTGATTGAGCCCAAAGGTCAAGGTACATTTTCAAACATAAATGTTTTAAAATCTTCATAACTCAGAATCTAATCTGTATTTCAATTCGTTTCACACCAAGAGGAGGACAAGGATGATATTCATTGGAGCCGATAGCCCACATTTGTTTCTATTTCAAATCTACCAGCTGATTGTTCATTCTCCAACTTAACTTCCACTGCATATAATTTTTAAAAACTATTTAGTCTTTATTTTAGCATGCCTGCTAAAGATTCATTATATGTCCGACTTAAATTCACAGACATGGGTTTGCTTTAACAAAGCCAATCCCAATGCATGTATAGGACAATCTACTTCACACTATGAATGCCAGATCCTTAGGCCAAGATTTCCTTCATTTTAGTTTTCTCAGACAATCATGAGTAGTAACACACCTCCCTGAGCCAGCTTTTTTAATCTTAAGGTTGCTAACAAAAGAAAAATAGAATCTAGAATAGGAACGAAGACGACAATCTTCGTCCATACATTTTTTAAAAAGATAGTTACGGGGTGGTGCCTGTGGCTCAAAGGAGTGGGTCACCAGCCCTATATACCAGAGGTGGTAGGTTCAATCCCAGCCCCGGCCAAAAACTGCAAAAGAAAAAAAAAAAAACCAGAGAGTTATGTGGGGAAGAACTAAATCTCACATTTTAAAACATTGTGCCTTTTACCTGTACTTTTACAGCTTGTAGTCACAGGAGCCCAGCTAACACTCTGATGAAAATTCATAAATATTTACTTCACATTGCAATCTGTACACATTTTTATGTAAGATATAAGAAGAAGATAATTAAAATATCAAACCATTGCATGCATAGTATACAAGCAAGATATTCGAATGAATACATTTAAAAAAGAGAAATTGTTAATGTTTTAATGTATGGTATTATTAGATGATAATATTACTTATCCTGAAGAAATAGAAGTCAGAGCATATACATTTCTCAGGAAGAAATTTCTCTCTACTCTCAGTATAGGAAAAATTGCATTTTGAATGAACGGTAGATTTCTTTGTAGCTTATGAACTTTCTGACTATTGGACTTAATTATAAGGTACTCTTTTTTTGACTTCTAAAGCTTAGGAACATAGTTACGTAACCTTTTAACAAGCATATTTAAATTCACGGCCTATGTTTTATGCTCTAACATCATTCCAGAAGTCATCTTTTCTTCTTAATTATATTTCCCTTTGCATCTTTTAAATTATTCTAAATCATTCATGTTTTTAAGTGTACATATTCCTGTACTTTTTTTTTTTTTGCAGTTTTGGCCAGGGCCGGGCTTGAACCCACCACCCCCAGTATATGGGACCCGTGCCCTACTCCTTAAGCCACAGGCACTGCCCCTTCCTGTACTATTTCTTCAATCATTTTTTGAACAACACAAATTCTAATTTAATTAACTAGTAAATCATGCCGACATCGGAATTTTTAGCTATCCATTTTAAATACCAAAGGTAACATAGGTATTATTATGAAATGTGAAATATAATTATATTATCCTCTTAACACTAAAAGGTCAATAATCAAAGGCTGCTAAAGTTAGTCAGCGTCATTATTTTAAGTTTTATAGAGAGAGGCCTTCTCTGTCAGACATATAAATTAAATTGAACTCATAGGGAAATAAAGACATGTGAAAGAAAATAATTCTAATGGTTCAAAATATCCGAAACCTGATGTTAATGCATTATGACTGACTTTAAATTCAGACTAACATGTTAGTTTCTCATCAATAGAATGAAAGTTAAGTCAGCTTTATTATTTTAAAATTATAGATATATTTAAATATAACCCTCCCAATTTGTTTTGGTTGGTTTAATTTATTATTACCAATGAACTCAAACTAAGAGAAAAATACATCTGCTATGATAAGTGTATGGATATATGAATCACTGTAATAACATTTTAAATAGAGTAAAATAATAAATCAAAAATGTTTAATGCCAGGATAACATTCACTGACAGTACAATACAGGAAAGAAGAGAAAATAGTTCTTATTTTTAGAACTCTTTGCCTTTGTTATTTCCCTAAGCATTTTTTCTTCTCTAAAGTTTTCTATTTTATGTGAAAACATTCAATATGATTAGACAGTTTAACTGGGAAAGTCCTAGTTTGTACATTTTCTACAGATATTATTCCATGTTAATTATTTTAAGTGTTTCCTCTCCCTACCAAAGGTGTCTTAATTTGAACCATGAATTATATGGTCATCCTAAATATGACGAATGTCCACAGTTCTTGAAAATGGTAGATAGTTTGAGGCCATTACTCCAAAAGTGAGCATGATTCTGTCTCTGGGAGACAAATCAATGCTTCAGTAAAGCAGAGGAGATCACTTTCTGAATATTACAACTAAATATTTTCATCAACTGCCATATAAATTATGCTGTAGAGCATATTCAAAGATTTTTGTTGAAAATAATTCTAGTAAATTAAGATGTCTTAACTCCCTACTTCTATGCGTCCCAGAAACAGTACTAAACACTTTGAATTATCTCATCATTACTCAAAAAACCCTTGTTGGTTATTATTATTTTACAGATAAGAAAATTGAAGCCTACAAATGACAAGCGATTTCCTCAAGGTCGCTTAGTTAGGATCCCATAGTACCTAAATTTGACACTTAGGCTGAAGCTCTCCAAGACCAACTCTACTGATATCCAATAAACGGCTGAGACATCCTCAGGAGTGGCACTGTAGCATCAGGAAAACACCTCCTCACCTGTCTCCCCAAATCCTACCACAACGCCCATCATTAATCTCAGAAATTCTTTCTTAGAGAGCCATTTACTCTGTCTTTGTTTGGCTAGTGTGTGGTCAACAGTTTGTGATTGCCATCTCATTGTTTACCCTTCCTCTACCTGCACAACCAGCTTCTGATTTAGATTTGCATATTCATGTAGTTATGATGATGCCAACACCATCTTGAAGTTTAAGAGTGAAGCATATTGATCAAAGATCAGCTAATTTAGTGATTTCCTTTGGCCATAAGTTTGCCCCAAAGACAGACTTGTGATGAAACCTGAAAGCCCCCGTATTTACAGGAAGACTCTTCATAGACTCTTTTGAATGCTAGATATGGAAAAGAACATATGGAGTCTTGGGAACTACCAGCATCTGTTTAGATAACCCCATACGAGGCAGAGCCAGAAATTAAAAAAAAATTGGATCCTAGGTGTTAATTTGAGGATCCACTGGCTCAATTTGCACCTCTTGGGCTTTTTAGTTATGTGAGAGTATTTCTTAAACCAGTTTGAGGTAAACTTTATATCACCTGCAACTGAATTTACCTGAATTAATACATAAGGGATAATATTGTGGAACTGAGCCTGTGATGTGGACAGTTCTCTTAGAAGGAGTGATATTGGCAGAGGTGAGATATGAAGCATCCCACTTTTTTCTTCCAAGGGCTGGAAAAATCAGTGTTCTGTATTTTGCTGGTTACCACCTCCCTCAATATAATCAGTTACTCATGAAATTATTTTTAAAAGCTCAATTTCTATATTGCTTTTACTCTATAGCGGTCATTTTTATATTTTATATCATCCTATCCTCATAGCAATGGTATAAGTTAAGTATTGTTATTCCAGCTTTATAGATAAATAGCTGAGGTGATTTCCCCAAGATTATAAACCTATCAAATGCTGAATAACAAAGACTTAAAATCAAGTCTTCTGAATCAAATCCTTTCTTGTTTCTGCCTACCCCAAACAGAATTGACCATATTTACCTACAGATAAAATTGAATGATGGACCTGAGTTCTCTAAGGTAGCTGGAAACCAGGACAAATGCAATCAGCATATTAGTTTAATGTTTCCTGGGACTGAAATACATGAGTGATGCTTTTAAAATATTTTCACTGTCAGGTTCCTAGCTTAACACCTGGTCACAGCCTTGGATTCTGCCACTGAATCACCTAAATGAACTCTATCTAGTTCCCTCCATAGTAATCCTGTCATCAACAAATTCTTCATGCCTAGAAATGGCTCTTTGATAATCTATGGTTTTCACCAGTCTTTGCCACTAAACAGAAACAGCTCACCCTTCCAAAATAATACTAACAATTTTAAAATGGTAATACTTCGTGCTCATCAACAATGCAATGATGTAGGTATCCTTATTATAATTATTAGTATCCTTATTATAATTATTATCAGGATGAGGAGACCAAGACTTAAAGACTTAAATGACTTTCCCAAGGACACACATTTACTAAGTGAAATGGCAAAGAGTTATCCCGGATATGTGAGATTCCAAAATCATACCCTTACCGAGGTACACTACAATAACACACCTGCCTTCATTCATGATTTTTGCCCAACCCACCTACAAGTTCTGGGATGCTGCTCTCTCACTGCCCAAGTCAACACCGCCATCATGAGATGACACTAACTCCAAGTACTGATGGTACTATTCTCTGTCAATCGAAACTTAAATCTTTTTCTCATAACCTACCCTGAGATTTGCAGCAACATATACTAATAGATAGTCAGATGAATGAATTACTGCTAACAGAATGATATTTAATGCATAACATCTGAGAGAAACAGTATTTTACATTTAGGGAAATGTTACAACACATTAAGCACTTAGTGATTACAAGGCACTCTAAGTACTCGAAACTAAACATGTACTGTGTGGCTGGAGGCATGGAAGTTAGTAGAAAATGGCATTTTCATTCCACTTCATTCTGAAATCTGTAAAAACTACTGCATGAGCCTTTCTGTCCACCTCTATGTACATTAGACTAATTACCTACTAGCTGTGCGGGTGGAATAATAGGGATAGAAACCTTCAGTGTATTCACCCCCAAAGTATAAAAAATAACAATAGGTTTGCACTGGCTTTACCAAAGAGTTCAACTCTCTGCTTTCACCTCATTAAACCACATACCTACAGAAGATAAACAAACTCTGAGATGTTTTACAGGTTTGCTGACTTTGTTACAAAGTAGGGTTAAGTGAAGAAAGCCTATAAGATTAAACATTGGGAACTAATGGTCATGTTCTATGCTATAAAATAATACTGCAAATTCCTTTCCAGATTTCACATGGCTTGCAAAAATTGTATTCAGACCATAATATTTTTAGTATTCTGTCCTCGTGGCTCAAAAACATTTTGATCCCTCGGAAGCAATCTTTCCACTTCTGTCACTGCTTTCAAATCTTACCTTGTAGCTAAAGGAACACAGATCCCCAGGCAAATGGAAAAAGAGCAAAAATTATTCCATTTATTTCATGGCCACGCTTCAGTCATTCTTGGCCACTAGCCTGATTTTTACTGGCTTTTTCATGAGACTTGCATCTATGCTTGTTTGTGCGAGAGTTTATTTTCATGAGAAGGCTATTACCCAGGTCCACTTTTCTGCAATCCATTCCTACAGAGACAGATAGATACAGCATCACCAGAAAGGGAAATTGTCAAACCTCTTCAATAGAGCAGTTGGGTTCTATCAGTCAAAAGGTTGATGTCCAAATCAAATTTTCGGTGAAAGGTGGCAAAACAGTGCCATAAAATCTAATTTTACACAACAGGCAAGCTGCTATTCAGGGCCTCTTCAAATTTTATGTATAGTTTGGCACATTTTTAAGTCAAAACATCTCCCAAAAACCCATGATTAAGTGCTTGCCTTCTCACCTCGTCTACAGCCCTGACATTTAAGATTCAACCGAGGTCTTACCTAGCTTATAAGACTTACTTAAGTTTTATGGTATCAGGCTTAAAAGGAGGGGGAAAGTAATGTGTCTGTGTTCACGAGTGTATATGTGCATATAAATGGTTAAAATACCAACACATTAAAGATATGTTACTATTTCCCACTTACCTCCTTTGTTTTGGTTCATTTTCCTCTTTGCTTTTAAGATTATTTTACACTTTTACTGTGAATTTTCCATCAACTTTACTTAATCCTACCAGAAATTCCTTTGTGTATTCAATGGCAGGTGAATTCAAATGAAAAATTTTTCAAACATGATTCATGAATGTTGTTGGTTAAAGATTTTGCTTCATAAAGCAACTGAAAGCTCATTTTATTTTATTTTATTTTTATTAAATCATAGCTGTGTTCATTGATATGCTCATGGGGCATCATACACTACCTTCATAGACCGTTTGACACATTTTCATCACAATGGTTAACATAGCCTTTCTGGCATTTTCTTAGTTACTGTGCCAAGACATTTACATTACACATTTACTAAGTTTTGCATATACCCTTGGATAAGCCTTTTGAGAGACCGATACACATTCTTAATCATTTTGCAAATGTGAATGTTGGAATTTGATCAAACATTTTTTGGGTGGGTTTACTTTTGTGGTGAAAGATTACGCTGGTCTTTATAGAAGATAGGTCTGAGAATGTCCTGGAGAGCTGGTTTAGTTGTGGCAAATTTCTTCAACATGTGAATGTCGTTGCAGTATTTAATTTCTCTGTGATAAATGAAGCTTAGTTTAGCTGGGTACAGGATCCTGCATTGAAAGCTACTTTGTTTTAGGAGATTAAAAGTTGATGACCATCCTCTTCTAGCATGAAAGGTTTCAGCAATGGGTTGGACCACATCTATGGTGCATATTTTTATCTATAATAAAAAAAAAAAAAAAAAAAAAAAAAAGGTTTCAGCAGTGAGATCTGCAGTTATTCTAATATTCTTCCCCTTGTAGATGATGGTTTTCTTTTATCTGGCAGCTTTCAGAATTTTCTCCCGCATATTAACTTTAGTGAAATTGATTATGATGTGTCTGAGGGATGTCTTATTCGGGTTGAGTTGTGCTGGAGTTCTGAAACTGTCTGCTATCTCAATTTCAGAATTTCTTGGAATATCTGGAAAATTCTCCTTCATAATCTCATGGAAAAGAGACTCTGTGCCTTGTGAAGCCACTTCGTGGCTTTTGGGGATCCCTATAAGATGAATATTGGTTTTCTTCTAATTATCCCAGAGCTCTCTGAGAGAGTGATCTGTTTTTGCCCTCCATTTCTCTTCCTCTTTGAGAGTTTGGGAGCGTTCGAAAGCTTTGTCTTCATTGTCAGAAATCATTTCTTCTGCTTGCTCCATTCTGTTACTGAGGGATTCTACCGTGTTTCTCGGATCTTTGAGGGCTGTAACTTCTTGTCTCAATGTGTCAAAATCATTGGTTATTTGGTCTTTGAATTCGTTGAATTCTTGAGATATTTTTTAGGTTACTGCTTAGAATTCTAATTCGATCTTGTTTGCTATCCAGATTCTGAATTTGATTTCGGACATCTCAGCTATTTGTGCATGAGATCTTGTGCTGTGTCTGCCCCATTGATCCTTGGGGGAGTTGATCTACTCTGATTATTCATATTGCCAGAGTTTTTCTGTTAATTTCGCCTCATGATTGTGTTTCACCATTGCCTCT
>CAUYPK010030076.1:0-11639 GCA_963574355.1 Loris lydekkerianus
CTTTTCTTTATAGGAAGATTTTGTATGGTTGATGCTATTTCAGAACTTGATATAGGCCTGTTCAAAATTTCCACTTGATTCTGGCTAATTCTTGGAAGGTGACATGCTTCCAAGGATTGGTCTATTTCCTTCAGATTTTCATATTTCTGATAATAAAGTTTCTAGTAATATTTATTAAGGATTTTTTGAATTTCTGAGGAGTCTGTTGTTATTTCATCTTTGTCATTTTTGATTGATGAGATTAGATATTTTACTCTTTTTTTCCTGGTTTGATTTAGGAAAGGTTTATCTATTTTATTGACCTTTTTAAAAACCCAACTTTTTGATTTATTCATCTGTTGTATAATCCTTTTGTTTTCAATTTCATTTAATTCTGCTCTAATTTTGGTATTTCTTTTCTTCTGCTGGGTTTGGGATTGTAATGTTCTTCCTTTTCCAGTTGCTTGAAATGTCCCATATGTTTTAAACTTCCTCTCTTTCCATTCTCTACAGGAAGGCTTGCAGTGCTATCAATTTCCCTCTTAGGACTGCCTTTGCGGTATCCCACAGGTTCTGATAATTCATGTCTTCATTGTTATTTTGTTCTAAAAATTTAATAATTTTATTTTTATTCTCATCTATGATCCATCTATCCTTCAGCATAAGATTATTTAGCTTCCATGTTTTTGTATGAGTATGCAGATTCCTTTTACTGAGTTCAACTTTTATTTCATGGTGGTCTGAGAAGATGCAAGGAATAATTTCTATTCCTTTAAATTTACTGAGGGTAGACTTGTGGCCTCAGATGTGATCAATTTTGGCCTATGTTCTATGGGCTGATGAGAATAATATGTATTCAGTTTTGTTGGGATGAAATGTTCCGTTAAATCCAAGTGTTGAATGGTTAAGTTTAAATCTAACATTTCTTTGCTCAGTTTCTTATTGAAGGATCTATCCAACACTGCCAAAGGAGTGTTAAAATATCCAACTATTATGGAACTTGAGGAAATCAAGTTGCTCATGTCTGTTAGAGTTTCTCTTATAAATTGAGGTGAATTCTGGTTGGGTGCATAAGTATTAATAATTGAAATCTCATCATATTATTACCCCAAAAATATATGAAGTGATCATTCTTATCCTTCCTTAGTTCTGTTGGTTTAAAGCCTATTGTATCTGCAAATAGAATTGCAACACCTAATTTTTTTTCTGATTTCCATTTGCCTGAAATATAGGCAACCATCCCTTCACCCTGAGTCTGTATTTATCTTTAAGGTAAGATGAGATTCTTGTATGCAGCAGATATCTGGCCTGAGTTTTGTTTTCAGTCAGCCAACCTGTGCCTCTTTAGAGGGCAATATAAGCCATTCACATTAATGGAGAATATTGATAAGCCTGGAAGAATTTGGGGTATTGAGTTTTTCAAAAGTCCATTGGACATTTTTAATCCTTTTGCTACTGTGGAAGTTGGAGTTTGATCAAACATTTCTGAGTGAGTTTACTTTTGTGGTAGAGGATTGTGCTGGTCATTACGGAGGATAGATCTGAGAATATCCTGGAGAGCTGGTTTAGTTATGGCAAATTTCTTCAACATGTATATGTCATTAAGGTATTTAATTTCTCCATAGTAAATGAAAATCAGTTTAGCTGGATACAGGATCCTGGGTTGAAAGTTATTTTGTTTTAGGAGATTAAAAGTTGATGACCACCCTCTTCTGGCTTTAAAGGTTTCAGCAGATAGATCTGTAGTCATTCTAATATTCTTCCCTTTCTAGGTTATGGTTTTCTCATGTCTGGCTGCTTTCAGAATTTTCCCCTTCATATTAACTTTAGTGAAGTTAATTATGATGTGCCTGGGGGATGTCTTATTCAAATTGAGTCATGTTGGGGTTCTTAAACTGTCTACTATCTGAATTTCAGAATCTCTTGGCATGTCTGGCATGAAATTCTCTTTCATAATTTTATGGAGAAGAGCCTGTGTGCCTTGCAAAGCCACTTCATCTCTTTCAGGGATTCCTATGAGGCGAATATTAGCTTTCTTCCAATTATCCCAGAGCTCTCTGAGAGAATGATCCATTTTTGTTCTCCTTTTCTCATCCTCTTTGAGAGTTTGGGAGCATTCAAAAGTTTTGTCTTCAATGTCAGAAATCTTTTCTTTTGCTTGTTCCACTGTATTACTGAGGGATTCTACTATATTTTTCAGATCTTTGAAGGCTGCAAATTCTTGTCTCAATGTGCCAAAATCTTTGGTGATTTTGTCTTTAAATTCATTGAATTCTTGAGACAACTTTTGAATTGCTCCTGGAATTTCTAATTCCAACTTTTACCCCATTCTATTAATCTTGTTTGCAATCCAAATTCTGAATTCGATTTCTGACATCTCAGCCATCTGTTTATGAATGGGATCTTCAGTTGTTTCTGCCATATCTTTCCTTGGGGGGTGGGTGTTGATCTACTCTTTTTATTCATGTTACTTTAGTTTTTCCACTGATTCTGCCCCATGATTATTTTACACCATTTGACTAAATGAGCAGATAAAGAGAAATCGGGTTGGGGGCTCCAGGAGTAGTGATTAACCAGCCCCTTGCCCAAAAGCTGGGACTAGTGTCTGTACCTTTTCCCCTGGAGCTTTGTCAAGGACCCTTACAGTGCTACAGCCTGAGAAACTGGGGTCCTGCTCAGTGTGGTGGGGCTAAGTGGCTCTGTCTTGTTTTCAGCTGGTCTCTGTCCACCCTAGTGAATCAGTTACTCTGGGTTGAAGTCCCAGCTGTTGAGAAATACCAGAAATTAAGTCACCCCACCCCCCACAAGCAACAATTGGAAAAGGAAAATCAAACCTTCCCACAACCACACACCCAGGGTACCACTTGAATAGTCCTTGGGCAATTGGCCTAGTTCAAGAGGTCCAAATCAATTGTCTCAGACAGCACCTGTCTCATATGGGAGAGTTCAAAAGGTCTCCGGAAACTAGATCACAGGGGTCTGCTGACAACTCAAATATGACTTGGTCCGGTTCTCCGTGAAGTCAGGAGGACCCACCCAGCAAATAGATTAGTCTTGGAAGGCTGATGCACCACTGTCACACCCTACCTTGCACCTCTGTCACACCCAGTCACTGATAACCCTGCAAGGCTGTGATCCAGTTGCCTCCAATGAGCAGATACTTCAGGGGTTTGCAACTGCCTGAATCACAGGGATATCTATGTTTCCTCAGCCAGGCTGCTGCTCTCTACTACTGTCCGGCAGGGGAAGGTGAGGCCTGAAAACCTTGGGTGCTTAATGGAGGCTGGAGGTGTTCACTCAGTTCCAGCCCCATCCCTGATTGATGTTACTGACAGAACAGAACAACTTCGCAGAATTTGTTTCTGTCCCAGATATATTCCCCTGCAGAACAGACACTGAGTTCACTGTGACTCAGGCACTGTCTGTGTTGCTGCCCGGTCTTGGCTGCAGTTTGTATTGGAGCGGCATGGTTAGCTGTCAGTTCTAGCCTCTGCCTACCTTCCTTTGTCTAGGCTGATGATTCCCCTGAGGGCCGGGTGTGTCCTAGGCTCAGTAAAGCATTCCTCTGGGTCAGCCCTGCCCTGGGAATCTGCTAGTCTGCTTGTGTGTATTCTAGTCCCCGTGTTCCGCCCAGGTTGGTACCACCTCAGCAAAACCCTTTACTCTTGGGGCCTGCATTTCTGTACCAGATCTGTTCCACCAGTGGCTGCCACCAGAGAAGATGCCCGGTCTCCTCTGGTTGCCCAGAGAGACAGGGGGTGTGACTCTGGAATATCCATGGGTGAGCCCTATTGTTGCTGCTGTGGCTGCTGTTCTGTGCCTCGGGGCACCGCTGCTCCTGTATGGTTCCCTCTCAGCTGACCATCCTCTTCTTACTCCCATGCTGCAGAATCAGCACTGACCAGCAGCAGTTCACACCTCTTGAGAAAATACCCAAGAATCTGGACACCTGGGGAACAGGCTTTCAGACCTCAGAGTGAGAGTGGAGGGGAGTCCTGGGAGTTCAGAATTGCAGGTAGACAATATACACAGTTTTATGCCTGGCAGGAAAGTACCATGGCACCCTAGTAGGGGAAGTAGGTCCAGTTTTTAGAGGGTCTCTCCTGTGGAATATAATGAGAGGACTTTTGAGCTCTGCTCGCTTGTTTGTATGGAGTATTGTGAGCCATTCTCATGGGGGAGGGGACTCCCATCCACTTGGCAATAGATTTTGTACCTTTTGTTTTATCCTTGGGGTCACAGCTTGCCTCAGCAGGGTTGATATGTGTTCTTCAACCTTCTTTCTTGGCTCAGCTCTAATCTACCAGGTTACTTGCTAAACTTCTGTCCTTTAACTCTTCTTCTGGATGGGAGCCTCTGTGGAAAGTTGACTTCAGTCAGCCATCTTGCCTCCACCCCCCAATCTGTATGTTTTAACTGGAACATTTAATCTGTATATGTTCAAAGTTAATATTGCTGAGTAAGATTCTGTTTCTTGTTATGTCAGTTTCCATCTAATTACTTATTATTTACAATTGTGAAATTGTTTTATAAGACGTGAGTTTAATGCTTTCACGTATTTTTATGATATCTAGTATTGACCTTTCATATCCATGTTTAGGATTTCGTTGAGCAATTCTTGTAAAGCCAGTCCAGTGGTTAAGAAGTCTCCTAACATGTCTGTGAAAGATTTTATTTCTCCTTTCGTGAAGCTTAGTTTAGCAGGGTGTGAAATATTTGACTGACAGTTCTTTTCTTTGGGAATATTGAAAATAGAACCCTAACCTCTCCTGGATTGTATGATTTCTGCTGAGAAATCTATTGTTAGTCCAGATGAGTTTTTATCTATAGGTTATTAAATAAATGTTTGTCATGGTGCTTTTAAAATATTTTCTTTCACATTGACTTTAAATAATCTCATGACTATATGGGTGAAGTCTTTTTTGTAGTGTATTTCCCTGGTGTTCACTGAGCCTCTTGTATCTTGATGTCCAAATCTATTGAAAAATCAGAGAAATTTTCCTCAATTATTCACTCAAAAAGGCTATGCAAACTTTTTATGTTTTCTTCTTCTGTCTCAGGAATACCTATGTCTCATATTCGGTGTTTTATATAATCCCACATTTCTCATAGGATTTATTCATTAATAATTTTTTTTCTTTATTTTTATGTGAGTGGTTTAATTCAAAAGACCTATCTTCAAACTCAGAAATTCTTTCTTTGGCTTGATCTGTTCTGTTGTTAGACCTTTCAATTTCATTGTCTGATATCTTCAATGAGCCTTTCCTTTCCAGGAAAGTATAATCTATCTGTTTGGAGTATTGTCTATCTCTTTGGAAAATTTTTCATTTGGGTCCTGGATGTTTTTTCTGAGTTTGTGTGTGTGTGTGTGTGTGTGTGTGTGTGTGTGTGTGTGTTAGTTTGCAACTTTCTCTTGGATCTTAATGAGCTTCCCTACAACCTCTATTTTTAATTTCATATCTGTCATTTCAGAATTTTTATTTTGGTTGCAATTCATTGCTAGAGATCTGATGTGATCCTTTTGGCTGATACTTTACACTCTGTTTTTTTATACTGCCAGAATTCTCATATGAATTTCTTCTCAGCTGAAGAAGTTGTCACTTCTTATTTTTGAGTTTAGTTTTGTTTAAATGGGACTTTCTTTTTGCCTCTTAAGAATGTGACTGTAGCATATGTTGGATAGGAACTTTGGCTTTACTTAAGCTTTTATGGACTGAAAGCTCTAGATGTGTTCCTTGGTTATAGATAGCCTTAGTGTGGAGGTTTTCTCAAATTCAAGTTATTTGTAAGTTGCAGTCGTGTTGTAATAGGGATGTGAGGAGGTTGCTTGTCTCTTGCTGAGAAGGGGAAATGAATATCTCCAGAAGCTTGTCTTATTTCCCAGAGCTGTGGACTTCTATCAAAATGAATTATGTTGAATCATTCAGTTCATCATCCAGGTTAGTAGGTGGCAATTGTGTGTAAAAGTTAGCCATGTGCTATACAATTGTGTTAGCAAATGTTTTATGGGATGTCCAAGTTGACCTCACAACCAATAGACGGCACCTGCAGGTGAGAATCAGCTGTGGTGGTTTTCAGGAGATTTATGCTTGGCCTTAGTTAATCAGGAGAAGTACTCCGATGTTGCAGGTGTGGGTGGGGCCTTGGAACTCCCAGGGGTCCCTGTGTATGATCTTCTACCATTAAGGGTATAAAGCCTGCATCTAGGCTCCTAAAGGCAGTGCAAGTACCAAGCCCAGTAGGGGTTAGGGAAAAGTTCTCAGGTGGCTGGGGCAAGCTTCTAGTGAAGGATGGAGGTGTCTCCTCAATCAAGCCAAAGAACCTGCAAGGGGAGTTGGATAGTCCAGATTCCACAACCCAAACAGACAGTATTGCCACCTTCTTAGCTCCCACTATCCTGAAATACAAATCTCTCTCTTCCCTCTAGTGTTCTACCACCTGCATGCAGCAGGCCAGGTCATCTATGGTAGTCCCAATAAGTGTGAATTCAGGTCCCCAAACTATTCTAGGTGTTGAACCTCCCTGCATGGGCAGAAGCTGAGACTTTTAGGCTTAGACCATATTCTTTCCAGGCTCTACTCTGCAGCACAAACACCATGCCACACTCTCCTCTCATCTCTGACCAAGGGAATACCTTCCCTATTCAAGCTCAAATCTCAAATCTCACCCGCAAGCCCCCAAATGTGACTTCTCCTCAGCATCCTTGAATTCAAGTACTGACTGTGATAAAGAGGGGTGGATTGGTGTAAGGCAGCTGGGGGAGCATTCAGCAGGTCAATGGCAGGTGCCTATAGGGTTGCTCATGTGAAAAGTATGGCCCTGTCAGTGGGGGCAGTCAGGCAGGCAGCCCTTGGGGAGGCTGGCAGGTATGGGGGACGGGTTTTGAATGTCCTTTGTTTCTGCAGTAATCCACAGTGGTAGCAGTAGAACTTGTCTTTGGGGTGTGTGTGAGCATCAGGGTTCCTGTCCCCCTCTCTGGCCTGGAAGCCTGTAGAGGCAGAAGCAGCCTCAGGGCTCAGGACCTTTGTGGATGGGCATGGGGGACTGGCTCTGCACCACAGCTTCCTGGTGCTTGGAGGCCTGTGGAGCTCATGTGTTCCTACAGCACCTGTGTGTGGTCTTCAGGTAGTCCCCTATGCCAGTCAGGAGGCCTGCAAGGGACAAGGAGCTCTTTCATGCTACTACTATAAAGTTCCCTGGTAGAGGCCCAGCATGGTGGCTCATGCCTGTAATCCCAGCACTCTGGGAGGTGGAGGCAGGTGGATTGCCCAAGCTCAGGAGCTAGAGACCAGCCTGAGCAAGAGAGAGACCCTGTTTTTAAGATAGCCAGGTGTGAACTATGATACCACTGGCACTCTACCAAGCACAACAAAGTGAGACTCTATGTTTCAAAAAAAAAAAAAAAAAAAAAGGTCCCTGGTGGGAGTATGGACCCTGAGGGTCTCTCATCCCTTCCCTGGGTCTGAGTTCAGGGGTGACCCAAGCCTATCAGCAACCTCAAGCAGGCTGTCCTTCTTCCCCTTCCTTCACCCTTCATACATTTCTTCAGTTCCCTGTTATATTCCTGTGTTCTTTCCCAGACAAGCCATTCAAAATATGGGTCTCTAATCGAAGTGTAGGGGCTAATCTGAGGAAGAGGCAAGAGGCATGCACCAGCTCCCTCTCGTCGGCCTCCCTGCCCCTAGATCTTCAATATTTTTCGCATTGGACTTTCCATTCTGAATTTAAAATAAAATCATGTCTGAAGCTGCCAGAAGATTATACTTTTTCACTTAAACATATCTTGATGTTCTATTCGGAGCCTTCGCTAAGTTTTTGGCTTAGGAATATAAAATTAATTACTTTTAATCCTAAAATCTTAAACATATCTATTATATCAAGAAGTTAGCAATTCAAATAACAATACTTGAAATTACTATTGAAATTTGTTTTGAAAAACAAGAAAATGCCTAAGCAAGCACGAGCAGCAGTGTATTAAGGAAGGGTCTTTGGAGATACTCCTTCTGAGCCTGTCTCTCCCAATGATCTGTCTGCCACCTTCCAACAATGCACTTTATTATGGTGACTTGGCCTTCATTGAGCACCAGCAAAAGAGTCAGCACTCTTCAGACTGTGGTGCTAAGGATACCACAAAAACTCTGGGACCTGCACTTTGAAATCTCATTGAAGGTTTAAAGCAATTCCAGTATGTTTCTTCTCATTTAAAGGTTTTGTGTAATGAAGAAAAAAGTCACACCATAATATTTATGCTGCAGTAGTCAGAATAACAATTGTGATTTGAATAAAGAAACTGTGGCTCAAAGGAGTAGGGCGCCAGCCCCATAGGCCGGAGGTAGCAGGTTCAAGCCCAGCCCCAGCCAAAAACCACAAAAATAAAAAGAAACTGGCCCATGGTACCAAACATGATGCATTATTTACTACTTTTTTTCTTCTTGGAATATTCTAGCATTTCGTTTTTATAAAACAAAATTCTGTTAAATGATAACTGAATAAGTATTAAAAAAGTTGTAAGTATCATATTTGACTTTGAATATTTTGGTAATGGATTTTAGGTGGATAAAATGTAATAAAAAAAGTTACTAGGTGGCACTTATCAGACACACAAAAATGCAATATAAGTAATGATTAATTAGTGTGGAAAAGCCCAATTCCTTTCATCCTTTTGGTTCTTATGATAAATTTTAGTTACCACAAATAAATGATTGGAATATAAAGGGGAAATATTAGGAATAAGGAAGAGATTTATATTATTATTAAAAGTAATGTCAGCAATTATCCCAACCTCTTATTTCTCAGTTGATATAATTGAAGTCCAGAAAAATGAGGTGACTTGCCCAAGTCCACACAGTTAGTTAGAGGTGTGATTAGTACCCAGGAGATCAGATGTCCCTTTTCAGCATTATATTTTAGCATACAACTGTCTCCTAAAGACATTTTTACAGACTTGAAACTTTGTGTGAGTGAGACAAGTTGTTGTCAAATCCTTCCATGTCTAGGAGAATAGAGACTTAGGAAATGTGAGAGTATTTGTCCTCATTGAAACCATTAAAATTCACATATATAAAGGGTAAAGATATCCAGCTGGCATGTGCCCACAGTCAAGTTGGTTGCCTTTTTGATACCCTGAAGGCATTTTGTACTTAGATATAGTCAATATCTAAAATGGGTTCATTTGGATGTGTTTAAGGATGTAAGGATACATTTTAAAGTAGACATCAGACATTCTATGATATGGAATAAATTGTAAATAAAATATTTTATGGAGGATTCTGAAAAATTGAGAGTGTACCTGTCATCATTTAATTTTTTTAGTTGATAGCTTTGAAGGGATCATAGGGAGTCTTTATTCCATCCAATCAATCAGCAGTCTGCAGGGTTGATCACTGCAATAGACCTGCACTGTGTCTGGCTAAACTCTAAAATGTCCTGCAGAAAAATGAAGCTTTGAATGTTGAGAAAGTGTCTACAGATAGTAATGATGTCTCTGAGTGTGTTTTGCTAACAATTTTTGTAAACTCAATTTTCTATTCAAATACAAAAGCCCTAATGGTCCAAAGAACAATATTAATATATTCAATTCTTATATCAAAACTTTAGAATCTGTTTATATGTTTTTACTATAATTCATGCCTTTATTATAATATTTAGTCTTTGTAAAGATGTAAAGATGCAAAATTAGAAGTTTTCTTTTTTCTTTTTCTGTTCTTTTTTTTTTTAACCAGTGCTCTTATTCCAGATAAAGCCAAAAGTGGAGAGAGGCAGGATACGTGTTTAGTGATTTCACTGGCAAACCTTTACTGAGTCTTTATCTATGTACAAGACGCTGGAGTTAAAAAGCAACCTGTGATGGACTACAGCCTAAACTCTTAAGATGTTTGCTCTTTGTTGGGAGATGACATATGCTTAACAACAACAAAAAAAAAAATCAGCAGGAAAAGCTAATGACTTAGATATGTCAGATGTGTGTCTTGGTATAATGGACATTAATATCATTGAAAATAATCTTTCAACTTGGCAAAAACTGGGAAGGTTTTTGCTTGGAGGAAAACATTTTAAGTGAAAAGGGAAAAGATACCAGCAAAGGCACAATCCTGGGAGGCTTTCTGAGGTAGCAGGGATATGAGAAAACCTCACATAAAATTTCATGAAAAACTAAAGACATCGTGTAAGAAAATCAAGCGTGTACCTGCAATGCTCCTGGAAACTTGTAAATATTATCTTGCATGAAATAAACTAATAACTATTAATGCTATTTTCATTTTTATTGGCTCATGAAGCTGAGGCTCTAGAGAAGAGAACATATTTGCCATGAGATTTCCAAGTCCAAGGTCAGTACTTTTTCCATGAAAATACAGCGGTCTTACTTCGTGTGACTTTGGGCTAAGAATGTAGAATATAGAACACTTGGTTTGATTGCTTCTTCTTCATCCTGTTGGTGACAGAGAGATTCCCACTCTCCAGGCACGCTACAGTCAACACTGGACAGATGAGATTGATAACACTTTATTAATCACATCTACTTGCAGCCTAGGGGAGGAGACACACTTCTGAGGCTTGGCCACATGGAGCTTGCTCCTGAGGAGAAGGGGCAGTGGGAGGCTGGCTTTGTACCATTTAAGAGGGCGAGGTGTCTCCTGGTTTCTGTGGGAGGACGTGATTAGCTACTTCGAAAAATTCTGCAGGCTCACAGGGAACAGCTCAAGTATAAACAGGAATTTCTTTTGGTTCATTCAATATGGAGGATAGTTCACCTATGTGACCACATATGCAGGAGCAAAATGGGGGAAATAAGGCTGTTTGAAACCATCCTGGATTCAGGGAACAAGGCAGCACATAATATTAATTTTAGACGTGTCACCACACCCTTATGTGACAATAGGCTAGATTCATCTTTTTATACTCCTCAAAAGGGGTTTAATTTTTTGTGAAGGTAGGAGCTCTTTTTTTTTTTTTTAGCATTTTATTTTATTTTATTTTATTATAGATAAAAATATGCACCATAGATGTGGCCCGACCCATTATCCTCCCTCTACCCAAACCTCCCCCCTTCCTTCCCCTTCCTTGGTCCTTTCCCCATAGTCTTGTGGTATAGTTGGGTTATAGCCTTCATGTGAAAGCTATAGTTTAGCGTCATAGTAGGGCTGAGTACATTGGATACTTTTTCTTCCATTCCTGGGATACTTTGTTAAGGAGAATATGTTCCAGCTCCATCCATGTAAACAGGAAAGAGGTAAAGTCTCCATCTTTCTTTAAGGCTGCATAGTATTCCATGGTATACATGTACCACAATTTGCTAGTCCATTCGTGGGTCGATGTGCACTTGGGCTTCTTCCATGACTTAGCAATTATGAATTGGGCTGCAGTAAACATTCTGGTACACATGTCTTTGTTATAGTGTGACTTTTGGTCTTCTGGGTATAAACCTAGTAAAGGAATTATAGGATTGAATGGCAGGTCTATTTTTAGATCTGTAAGTATTCTCCACACATCCTTCCAGAAGGGACGTATTCCCATCAGCAGTGTAGAAGTGTGCCCTTTCCTCCACATCCACGCCAACATTTCTGGTTTTGGGATTTTGTTATGTGGGCTACTCTTACTGGGGTTAGGTGATATCTCAGAGTAGTTTTGATTTGCATTTCTCTGATGATTAAGGATGATGA
>CAUYPK010030080.1:0-24660 GCA_963574355.1 Loris lydekkerianus
AGATACAGCCAATGTGGTACCATGCCACTGGCCCGACCCTGTCACTCACCTCTTCCCCCGCCTTCTTTCCCTGCCCCTTCTCCACAATAAAAAATAAATAAATAAAACTCCAAAAAAAAAAAAAAAAAAAAAAAAAAAAGAAACTATGGGGGCTTGTTTGCTGTTTGTGGTGAACATATCTTGTTCGATAAGCCTAAACCTTGCTCTTACTCTGTAAACCCATCTTCCTCTTCCATTAACTTAGTTTCATGCTTGCTTTACTTTGGAGCATCTGGTCATTTTTTGACAGAGAACAGTCAAAGAAGGCCTGGGCAGCTACCTGAAGTCGTGACATTTTGGGAGGCGGGTGGCCACTGCAAAACCCAACATTTTAGATTTCCAAGAAACAGCCAGGACCTGGAATGTTGTGTATAGTTAATAAACCTTCCTTTTCTTACTCACTCTTTTCAATTATTTCAGCAACTACCTTGAGGTACCACTCACTGCTCTAACACTGTGGCTTCTTTTAAACGGTTGTCATACTTGTTCTTCTGTTTTAACCACTAATACCAATCAGCCTTTTCCCAATTTCTTGCAATCTCCCATTCCATGTAACCGTCTTACTCTAACTGTATTATCTACCTTGTTTAAAAGGCTAAGACACACTAGAGATTCTTTAATTATCCTACACTATACCTCAAATCTAGTTTTTAATTCATCTTCCTCTAGAGCTTTCCACCTCTTTTGAGATACAAGTGTTCCTTCTTTTTCACTAAATCTTGCTCTTTAATTTTGATCTTTCTTTTCAAACAGGCTTTTAGTTGCATCAACTAAAACCTCTCTCATTTGTATATTTAATACCCCCACTTTGAAAATGCATTCCCCTTTTTATATTCTATTTCCATTCAACATGCTGGTAAAATATCACCATTCATTCTATTATTTTAGGTATTATCTTTTCTTTTAGCTTTCTTTCACTGACAAAGTTCTTTAAAGAGCAAACAATTTCTACCAACAGTTCTAATTGGTCTTTAATCCTTGCAGCCAGACTGCTATTTTCAATCCTTCACACCATGTCACAAAGGGCTTCCTAATACTTATTTAGATTGTCTTAGCCCTTAGGTTTCTAACAACATCTATCTTTTACCAATGTCCTTTCAGACTTTTGATCTCTTGAGCACATCCGTAGTACTACTAAAACACTTATATAAAGTGATGAAGGTAGCACATTTTAATATAAAGATGATTTTAAAGTGAAAACATTAGAAATCTTCTCTGGATGTTTCTTATCTGACTGAAGCAGAGACTCAAGAAAATACAACTGTCATTAACTTCCCTCTGATGGAGAGTCCTGCAAACTTCAGGAAGGAGAGAATAGCTGCCTACTGTCATTGGCATTAAAAAAAAAAATAGAGCCCCCAAACTTTCCTATGAAAGCCCCCAAAGCCCTGCTCTTTTGTTAAGTTGGTATATAAACCTTTGCCTCTGGGTATTCAGGGAATTCCATATTACTGATTAACTTCTACTCACATATGTAAATAAACCATGTGTTCTTTTTTAGAGACAGAGTCTCACTTTGTTGCCCTTGGTAGAGTACCCTGGCATCACAGCTTACAGCAACCTCCAACTCCTGGACTTAAGCTATTCTCTTGCCTCAGCCTTCCAAGTAGCTGGGACTACAGGTGCCCATCACAATGTCTGGCTATTTTTTGGTTGTATTTGTCATCGTTGTTTGGCAGGCATGGGCTGGATTTGAACCTGCCAGCTCCAGTGTATGGGGCTGACGCCCTATCCACTGAGCTACAGGCGGGAAGCTCTGATCTCTTTATTGTCAATTAATTCACTGCAACACACCTGTCTCCAATAACCCCTGCACAACCATTCAAGCTAAGTGGGTCCAATAAAGTTTTCCTCCAAATGTGGCAAATGTTACTCTGCATGAGTGTGACTTTTCTTCCTCTTCCTCCTTGGATGTGTAACACCTTGGAGAGCACGGACACCCTCTTTACCACTTTGCAGCTCTCAGACAGAACATAATGACCTAATCAATTTGCTGAAACTTAAAGTGAAAGTAAAAAATGGCCTCTGGCTTGACCAATTTAACAGAATGACATCCAGAGAGAGAGAGAGAGACAGAGAAAGAGAGAGAGATTGCAAATTAAATGTTGTTACTTGGAAGAATGAAATGGACTATAGACATTCTAGTCACAATTATTTCCTTTCCTCCATAGGTGAAGACAACACTGCCCAGACTGGTGGCCATTCTGTAGATCTTGGCTGGCCAATCAGAATCTTGGTTTTAGAAACTGGGAATTGGATTGAATAGATTCTTTCCTTCCTTTAGGTGGCTGGCCAAATAGCCCATAGGCTTGAAAGATTGGCTTTCCTTGTTTTCTAGTTTTTGTTGTTGTTGTTTGTTTGAGAAGAAAAGAAAATGAGTTAGCAGAGAGCAGGGAAAAGTGGGAAACAATTACAAAAAAAGCTGACATGAGAGGCATACAGGAATTTTTGGCCTGTGTGATCATTTGTGTTTTTAGCACATTCCTAATTCTTTGCTGCATTATTTCTCCTAAATAGTGTAAGAAAAGCCTATATTACTCAGTTCTTTCTTTTTTTTCTTAAGATTCCATTAGTTTCAAATCAGATGGCCTTAACTAATATACCAATATAACAGTATGTTTGTAGCCATCTGCACTAACTCAGAACCTTAAACAGAGCATGAAAGAACAAAGCAAGTAAACAGAACAAAGCAAATAATAATAATTGATCAATAAAATATTTATTGGATCATTGTGTGTCAGAAAGCAGTTCCCTATTTTATACAGAAAGTCATTTAGTGTCCACTAAATGTTTAAAGAACTAATATTGTTTTTCAAAATAGTGAACTATAACAATGAAATAATATATAAAATTACTTTAAAGATATTCTAAAATTTTAGAGAAGGTGAGTTTGATAAAATATAAATTCCTAGGATCCATCCCCCAAAGACTCTGAATTGACAGGTCTGCTAATCCTGATGGGGTGTGCCATACATGGCTACTAGAACTCTCACTGGAAATATTAGGTAGAATGTTGGGACTATGACACTTCTGGGGTAAAAGGACAAGGGTAGGACCCCTGCTCCCCATATCAGTGCTGCTCATCTCAATCCTGCACAAGTGATTGCTCCTGAGAGAGCTGGAGTGGCGCTAGGTTTGCCTTGCGCCATTATTTTGTGTGTTAAGTTTCACTTTCGCCGCCCATTTTGTTTTATTAAGTTTCATTTTCTTGTAAGCTTAACTGTTTCCCAGAAGTCACGGGAATGCTACTCCCCAACCAGGAAAGACCCTGAAAACCCCCCTCCACGCCCTAGCCCCAGAGCTCAGGGCTCTCAGCTTGGACCCCCTGCGCTGGGGCCCCCGGGAGTCCAGGCTCAAGCCTGCAGCAATAAAGGCTCTTTTGCTTTTACATCGGACTCAGCTCCCTGGGGGTCTTTGGGGACTTCGTGATCTGGGCATAACACTCACAGCTGGGGAAGAGGGAGCACCCTACCAATCTACAAACCAGAACTTAGCATGCCAACTGCAGAAGGATGGAGAGGATTCTCCAGCCTACAGAGCAGAAGTACAACAGAGTCTGGACGGAACTTAGAAATACCACAAGGCTAATTACCACGTCATCAGTTTAAATCTACAATGTGGTCCACACTGCCCTCCACCCACGAGCCTTTCAGAGAGGCTCATGGGAGGTCCACATGTTCAGTAATTCTCTGTGGTCCCAAGCTGACCTCTGAACCATGAGGCCCAATCCAGACAGTATAAAATAGAACTCCCTGCCATAGCCAAAGCCTTTCATTGTTGTACCAATGGGAACCTGTCCTTGTCTACCGTGAATGTATCTTGCTCTGTGTCCTGTATCCGGTTCTTGCCCTGGAAACCTCTTGCCCTTCCTCAATACATTTTGTTTCATGCTTGCCTTACATTGAAGTGTCTGGTCTTCTTGGTCAAGAGTACCCCAAGAACAGAGGATGAAGACAGATTCCTGAACCTGACAGTTATTCACTATAGAAACGCCTATTCCATCTCACCATTTATTTATATTTGAAGGAAATAGTTGTTCTTAATAGATAGGAACAACCATTTTTACTTGTATATTATCTTTATCTAGAATTGTTTCAAAATTGTTATTGATATGTTGAAAACTTTCTATACTTGCTATTAAGTATTTTATAGCAGAAAACTATTCTGGGGTGAGCTATGGGAACAGAGTTCTTAAAGAAAATAGTTCCCCTTACTCTCATGAAATGTAAACAAAAGATTCCCAGCTATTTTTGTGTTGTTTCACTTCAGGGTAAAACAGTAGATAATAATTCTTCTTTTTAAGGTTGTAATCTGTGAATTCAAGGTTACACAACCAACATGAGCTTTATGCATATTTTTACTCTTATTTGCAAGGCTACTTACCATATGGCATAAAATGAAGCGGCTGTGTTGAGTTATCAGTGAAAACATTTACATTGAACTTGGTATTAGAAAAGAGCTGATATGGAAATGTGGTAACAGTGCTCCAGATCTTCCCAGAATTGGCATTGATTTCAGTTGCATGATATGTCTCTCTTATTCTGAAAAATATATGTGAAGAAAAACCCTTATGACAAGATCCACAAGATGTGGTTTAAAGCATAGTGACCACAGTATAATGACAAAAAAAAAACTTTGCATAGTGTTTTGCTGTAAAAGATTTAAAACATGAAAACAATCAGTAATTGATTTATGGTGCAGTTCCTTAAAGAGGCCAGATTGGTAGAAAATACAATTATATCAAAAACAAGCATAAAGAACTATTGTTTAGGTTTTTCCTAGGGGCACCTCCTTTGAAATAATTAAGAATATGTTGTCATAACCTAAAACATGAGAATTCACTTTGAACACTATTATTTGCTTTATTTACACGGCTTTCCAGGCCTGAATTCCTCTTTTGGGATTTCTTTTTTGCCTCATTTTCTGAAGCTGCAAGTCCCTCATTTTGATTTAGAAGTTTTGGTGAATCAATTCTCTTTTGTGGGTCAAATTTATAACCATTATTCCTGTCTTTCCACTTACTGTACATTTTTGGATTTTACACACATTTTTGGACTTTACACAGACCATTGAGCCTAGAAATTATTTTTATACTGTGAGCACTCATGTATACATAAATGAATCAAACCTGCAGACCTGTTTATCCTGGGAGCAGAAGCTTTGAGTTTGAATCCTGACACTTGCATTTAGTGATGTTATGGCCAGAGGCAAGTTACTAAACTAGTTTCTTTGCACAAAAGAGGGTATTAATATGTACTTCAAAGTTTTGTTGTAAGAATTGAAATAAAAGAGGCGCAAAAAGATTTTCAGAGTAAAGCGATATACACGTGTCAAGTATCATTATTATAAATGATTATATATTACCATAACTTGATCTCTGTACATCCGTATTGTATACCCACATGTAGACTATAACATAAAAATATTTACAAGTAGATATTTAAAATGTTTTCATGGCAAATATGAAATCTCTTTTTTTAAATGTTAATTAGGCTGACATCTAATTTCATGATGCTCTTCCCAAATGGAAGATTATACATTCTACATTGATACATTGGCCCCTCTTGTATTCTTAGCTACTTGCACAGTGCTAAATTAGTGTCAAGACCTAGAAATAGTTCCGTCTCTACACTCAGAGATTCATTAAAACACCCCGTCCAGATGGGGCCTTATAAATGGTTAGTACACATTCATCCAATGGACACTACCACTTTTGTTCTGAGTCTCATGCCCATAGATTCAGATTCAGTAGATGTGTGGAGGTTCCCCCAAACTTGTCCTGCTAACAATTTCTCAAGTAAGCTGTTCCTGCTGCTGCTCTGGAACTATAATTTGGGAGCGACTGCTCAGGATAAAGATATGGGCCACTCTCTCTTGGTGTCCCTGAACACAAGGATCTCTAGACTCCAGTTCCAGAATGAAGGGCTTTATGATTTAGCATCATTTACTATATAAGAATATCTTCTCAATGCAGACACAATTTCAGCTTCTACCACTTGGGGGAAATTAAATTTAAAATGCAAATTCATGGCTAATTCTCCCCTAAGCCTTTGCTCAGCATCTCTCTGTTGTAGGCCAGGAACTTCTTTCATATCCTATGAAATTTTATCTTCTTTTCCTTTTTTTTACAAGAATGTGGCATATTTCTTGAAAGATGTGGCTTTAAAGTATGTCACAAAGAGAAACCAAAAGAACAAATTAGAATTCCTCTTGAAACGGGGCATAAAAGGAATGATAGTACCCTTTTTATGTATGGGTATTTGAATATTAGAAAAAATATACGTGCCATTAAATAAGTCCATTTTATCATACCTTTCCAGAAGTTTTAGAGAACCTCTTGTAAAACTTGGCTTTCGAATTTAATTTGTTTTTCTTTTGAATTATGAGTCCCTAGCACATAGTACGTTTTCAAAATACTTATTATTGAGCAAATAGTGTGTTTATGTGTAAAAATAATTATGCACTATAATTATGCATTACATAATTAATAATTATACACTATAATTATGCATTATATAATTAATCATTTTTTGAATGAGTAATTTGTCAATAACACATTTTGAAAACAAGAAACTGTGTGTGAATTTCACTGCTCTGAAGTTAGTTAGAGGTTGTGTGTTTTAGTTCTTTTGATTACTTTGAAAGAAACTATTGAATAAAATTACATTTAAGATTTTGGAAAATGCAGTGTCAGCTACTGACAAACCATCACGGGAAATATTTTCATGTCACTACTGCATTCACAAGAAGGTTTCACCTAAGTATATGGAATCATAGTCTTTAAAAAATCACCAGAGGAGCTAATACTAAGCTTTCTGTCAGGAGAGTTACATGGAGGAACCATGTCTTACGGTAGTGACAGCTATTTCTCATGCTTAGAAGGTAAGAACTACTACGTTTTAGACTTAAAGTAACAAGTTTCTAGCTGCGCTTGTCATTTTGTTGCAATGAGTAGGTTATTTCTGAAAGAATCAATATTAATAACTTTAAAGATCCTATTTTAGAAATCCAAAATACCTTTTTAAATTTTCTTCTGTAAACTAGAGCAAGAAATTAATTAACTATTGAACATTTTAATAGATTTGAGATTTGTTTTATATTTCTATGTCCATTCCTTTTAATCTTTCCAATATGCTTTATAGATTTTTTCCAGTCAGAAACCTTGCTTTTTGTTTACTTGTTTAAATATAAGTATCTCATGAATGAACTAGTTATTAGGCACTAAAATGGCCTTTCAATTAATGATTAAATAAATGATTCAACTCTTTACTGGTCATTCAGTAGTAAGTTAAAGGTTATAAAAATTTTACTGAATGTGGTTCAAACTATACTTCTAAATGCATTCAATCAAAAGAACTAAAATGTATATTCATTAATTTTTCAAATCGTTCTGGAACCTCAGAAACCAAAGAGATGGCATTATGTAAATTTTAATTGCAAATGAGAAATTAGTCTTTTATAAAAGGTATGCACCATACACTCATTTTTAGATTAGCCAAAAAAAAATCAGAGATAGATTTTATAATGTCTCCTTGTGATCAAATTTGTTTTTCAGTGACTAACACACATGCATTTATTTCAACTTTGCCAACCCATTCATAATAATATTCAACTATTAAGAGAAAGGCATTGTCATGATATAAAACAAAATATCCCAGGTAGGAGCGATAAACTGTGTTAATCTGGGAGTTAGTCATTGACATCATTGAAGAAAAAATTAGTTCATGGTAAATCAGACTACCACAATCAACAAAGATAGCTCTGAGTTTATGAAACATTCAACTTTAAACAAATGTTCAAGAGAAAAACATCCATTTAACTCTAAAATCATTAACAGAGTTGATTTCTGAAACAATCTGTCAAAAAATTCTATTTTTCATTGTATTAAAAATTATAGGACTTTGACGTTTCATATGCAAAATTAATTAGTCCAGTGAAGTAAAAATAGACAAAGCATGGGAACTTCAAATTTTAACAAAATAGCAACACTTACTTTTTTACTTTGTCACAAAAGGAGGCCAGACTCATATTACTGCCTTCAGGTACTTCAACTAGCTGGATAGAAGAACCTGTGGGCTTAAAATAAAAACTGTTAAATTAGTATAATTTATTGTACAGAAAAGATTAATACGATTCTATAATTTCATTCTCCTTTAAAGATCCATTCAGATTTTGTTTTTAATGTTTAAAAATGTTTTAAATCGAAGTAACATCTACATATAGAAAAGTGCGTAGATCTTGAATGTATTAAGTTTTGCGGAATGCATACAACTATGCTAACAACACCTCAGTGGGAATATAGACCATTTTCCTCATTTTACAAATCTCCTTTTTGTCTCCCACATCTACTTTTGGTCAGTCGGCAGCCCTATTTGATAACCACTGTTATTCAGATTTTTATGACCACTGATTAGGTGTATGTACTTTTCTGATTCTGGCTTCATTCACTTAAATTTAAACTATTTAAGATCCATTCATAGTTCATCATTCTTATTGCTCAGTAGTATTCTATTATGTGACTATGTTGCGATTTGTTTAGCCATGTTCTTGTTGATTGACGTTTTGATTTTTTAAATATTTGGGTATAATGTGTTTACATGGGATTTGTATTTATTCTGTTTGAATTTATTGAGATTCTTAGATCTGGAATTTGATGTTTTCCTACCAAATGGAGACATTTTCTGATTATTATTTCTTCAATTTAATTGTGTTTCTTTCTTCTCCCTTGCTTGCATTCCACTTGTCCATATACTATGCTGCTTGTCTGAAAGTCTGCGAATCGCCTCTCCTTTTAATATAATTCCTGTATTTTTCTCTTCAGTTAAGATAATTTCTATTGTTTTTGCTTTAGTTCACTATTTCCCCCCATCATTTTCTATCTTCTATAACTTTTTTACTATAGGTTTTAGACTTGCAACACTAAAATTGGCTTTTTAAAAATAGTTTCTAATTTTCCGCTGAGATTATCACTGGGCTAACCAATATAAATAACACCTTTTACTTTCTCTACCTGCGCATACCTTTGTTTCTTTGCAGTTTTTTTTTTTTTTTTTTTTGACCCAGGCCGGGTTTGAACCCACCACCTCTGGTATATGGGGCCAGCGCCTTACTCCTTTGAGCCACAGGCACCACCCCTTGTATATACCTTTAATAATCACTTTAAAGTCCCAATCTGTTAATTCCAATGCCAGGATAATCTCATAGGTTCCTGCTACTGACAAAGTTATTTCCTTGATTGTGGGCCCAAATCCCCCACTTTCGTGTTTATGCATTTGGTTTTGTATGTGGGATATTGTAGATGGCACATTATAGAATATGTTTTTAATTTTTTTCAATAAAATGTAGTTTTCTTCTGGCAGGCGGTTTAAACCCATTGGTCCTGCCAGCCTTGTTTTTATTTTCTGTTAGGCCATGTCTGTTTTAGCTGATGTAGCATTCACTTTAGAGCATTCCCCCAAGAATGATGTAGCATTCCCCCAAGACATGGGTTGGGGGAATCTCATTTTGATACCTGAAGTGCTCAGTTCTGTTTCTTCTCTAGCTTGGCAAAAGTTTTTATACTATATAACTTCTACTGTGTGTGGTGAAAACAGTCATCATCCAATTCTCAGCCCACAGTTGGCAATAATTGCTAAGCCTTACAAGCACATCCATATAATGTGGCTAAGAATGTGCCGTAGATCTGCTTTATACATCCAACCTCTACCCATTGCACACCTTCATTCTCCAGCACTCTGCTTAGCAAATCACAGCAGCTTCTGCAGCCTGAAACTGCAGATTCCAGCCCCTCAAATCAGTGATTCTGCTGCTCAGGCTGGGCTCCTCCACCAGCCTGCAAGGCAACAGAAATCTGCCCTAGGACAGCAACCAGGATGATCACAGGGCTCACTTTTCTCAAGGATCTACATTCTATTCTGCTTATTGCTCAACACCTGATACCAGATCTCTCATTTATTTCATCTAACTTTATAGTTGTTTTAGAGTAGAAACGACTAGCACTTATTACAATGTTGTGATCAGAAGTAGATTTTTCTAAGATTCCTTGACTTTTAATTCCAATCACTATCTCTTCAGCAAGTGAACCAGAATTTGGTAGAATAAGGTGTTTCTTGTCCTGTACAACTCACCCCATCTTTTACTTTACTTCCCGTGTTGCTGTTATTTGTTTGCTAGAAAATTTGAGCAGTATACTGTTCCTGAATTCAGGTATCAAGTCTGCCTAGTATACCACAATACACAATACATTGTAAAGATTTGACAAGTAGATGCTGAATAAATGAATAATCCTTTTGCACCCCTGACCCCACCCCCCACCCCCCGTCAATTGCAGCTGTGAAAATGTGTCTTCTTTTTAACTGTTTACTTCTGGGTTTACTTGTGTCTAGACTTAAGCAAACAAATAAGCAGAGAAACAGTTATTTAGAGGAAACTCTGTGGTTACAAAATGATTGTAAAGCTGACTACCATTAGGGTGAGTTATGTATTAACTACTTCATTTCTTACTCTACAAATGATCTTAACAGACATTGCCTGCCAACAGCATGAAGTAGGAGTTTCTGAGTAAAGGGCCATTTTTCTCACCAATAGTGCATTAAACTTGCAAATCATTACTGTGGGAAATCAAAATATAAATGTAATAAGATGAATGGGTGTTTGTACATGTGCACAATAACCATAAAAACAGAAATAGTATCAATTAAACTTTCAACTATGATATTTTTATTCAATAAAACATAAGTACTATAACGTTTATTTAGTTTTGATGGGATTAGAACTTTAAAATTGATGTTTAAAAATTTATTTCCATTTTTCTCTGAAGAAATTAGCTCAAGAATATGAAATGGGTGAAAATAAATATTTTTTCAAAATACTAATAGATTTATGTCTTTAAGGTTAGTTACCTTCATTACCAAGTGAATACTGAACATTATTGAATGATTCTTTGAGATTCATAGTTGAAGACTGACATGTACATACCTCTGTGTTCTCTGGCCTTGCACTTTCCCGTATCCTGGGTGGAAATAATGAAGAAGGTTCCCCAATTTTCATACATCCACTCCTTTTATTCTCTTCTTTTGACATGAAATCCATTGAGAAGGATGAATGTGTAGGAGGAAAGCTACTTTCAAACCCTATATGGTAGTTGTAATTTTCATTTTCTAATTGTCTCTGTCGATTAATTTTATCCAAACTAGTAGATGATGGAGCTAAAATATTGAATCTAGAATCATCAGAACCATGGTATTTCCCCCTGGGGTTTTCCCAGGAACATTCTTTATTCACATTTTGAGGTAACATAGAAGGCCTAAAACCAATCACTGGTGTTTTCGTACCTCGATGCCAGCAGAGTTCAGGGCTTTTAGAAGGGAATGTATTCAAGGATGAAGGGTATGTTTCATCTAATGAATGACTTTCTGAATCCATGTTTGGTGCAGCAGGTACGGAAAAGGTGTTTTCTTCAATTCCACTTTCATAGAGTGGAGTTTTGTTGCCGATCTCAACTACTAGCTGATCAAAACCCAGACCGAATTGGCTGGAAGAAAGGGGTTGATTTACAGACCAAAATTCTGGGTGCTCATACTGCTTTTCGTCTGATTCATCGGGATTTAGATCTGTTTGCCAAGAATATGCCATTTTTTTAAAAAATTTTATGTAACTGAGAGAGTTGACTCTGATCCAAATATCTCCTTGATGATAATATAAAAGAAGATTGAATTTTTCCTAGAAACAGTGTAAAAGGAAACAAAAATACCAAATTAGAAATAAAGGAGCTTGCAAGAAAGAAATCTGATAAATAAGTATAAACTGTGTTTTGAAGTTTTTCTTACTAAGTGACATAATTCCTTGAGTACCATAAAACTCACTCAGGATTCACAATATTACAAGTCTGAGTGGGGAATACTAATTTGGACAGATTTATGAAACTCCTGTGTTAGAAAAAGTCCACATCAGTTATGACAAGAATGTCATGAATCTATTCAAAATCATATCCCCACCTTTGACTCTTTTTCTTACTATACATTCGTCATTTGCCTACAGAGGGAGAGCACATCGTATTTCCCCTCAGTACTCAATCATCTAGGAGAATGTTGGCATGTTAACATTTTTTTCTAATTAGATGAACAGTCTCTTCTTGAGTAGCAACTGTCCTATTCCTAGACCTAATTTCAACTTCTTTTTATTCTCCATAACCAATCATCTTAAAATAGTTGGGTAGACTTTTTCCTTTCCTCCCCCAAACTCTTTAAATAGTCACTCTTTGATTCACTTCTCAAAAAATTACTAAGTTCATCAATAAGTTTCATGACAATAAATTCAATTGACATTTTTGAGCTTCTTTTTGAATATGTCTCTCTACATCTTTTGATGTCATTCACCATTCTTCTTACTTTAACATTTTTTATTTTCTGACTTTGGCTTTTTATATGAAACTGTACTTTCTGATTTTTTTCTTATGTGCTCTTTCTCAAATACTCTTGCCTATTACTCACTTTCCACCTCATCCTTACAGAGCTTATTTTCTTCTCCATTTTTCTCTCATTGTGAGGTATTTCAACCTCCTATGATTTCAATTACCATTAATTTGTCAATAACTTCCATTTAGACCACTCTCCTTTTTACTTAGTCTCTATTTCCACTTGGTTTTATTTTTTTATTTAAATCTTCAAATGAAAGTCCAAAACTTAAATCATAATGCCCCCAAGAACCTAGTCCTATTCTAGTGTTCTCCATAACAAAAGACCACTCAGTTGCTCAAACCAGAAACCCTGGTTTCATCCTTGAACATTCAACACCTTTATTCTTCTATATCCAAAGAAACCACCCGTCTTGTTGGGTCAATCACATAAATACATTTAGAGTCTATCTTCTCTCTGTCTACCATTGCCACAGTCCCCTAGTTTAACACTTTCATCTTCTCATTTGAAACATGTTGTCTCTGAGACTGCTTCTACATTTCTGCAACCTAAACTTGTGCCCCATACAGTAACTCATTTTTTCACACTATAATGTTATATTTCCCTCTCCTGTTTAGAGCTTTTCAGTGGTTTCCTACTGTCCCAGGATAACATTTATGATCATCAGGTGGCTCAGAGGTTCCCATATGACCCGGCACTACATATGCTCTGGGCTCAGGTAATGTGACTGAATTTCCTTCCTGGCCCTTCAATTCATCATCCTGGCTTTCTCTTGGCTACTCAAAGAACTTGTTTGTTCACACTTGATAGCATTTTCCAGGGTCTTATTCTGGATAATAATTTTACTTCTTGTCTTGCTACTTCTTTCTCATTATTCAGAGTTTAGTTGGAATATTAGTTCTTTAACGTGTTTTCTTCTGAATGCCCAAATTAGGCTTAGCTACTTTCTACATTCTATACTTTATAGTTCTCAGTGGTACTAATAATTGCACTTACAATTACACGGATAACATTCCTCTTTCTATAAGAACCTCAGACCAAATTACTTTTTTCTTACTTATAACTCAGTGCTGAGTACTTTGCTTTAGCCTGAGTAGATTCCCATTTGTATTTGTTGAACAAATGATTTAATCAATTTTTTAAAAAACCAAAAACTGTAATTGAGTGATGGGAAAATGGGATAGAGAAGTATCTTCACTTTTATGTATTTATTAATTCTCTTAATAATTATGTGTGTATGTGAAAGATAAAAACAATTTTCAAAGGATAATTATGATAATGACTATCAAATACAAATAACTATCAATCTTTTTATTTTTTGCAATTTGACCTTTATTATATTGGCTTTACAGATTGTTAAAATTCATAATCATCTAAGGAATAAATGAATGTATGTATTTCTTCCTCATTCTTACAGAGCTTATTTTCTTCTGTAATAAGAAAGAAGATTAATTTCCTTTGTATTATATATATGTTTAGCCAAGAAACTGAACTGAGAGATTTGGGAAAGACTTTCAAGTGATGTATGTACAAGGTGTATAGAATGAAGTGTTAACCTGAAAATGAATCTTAAATTATTTAAACCATTTTAGTAATTCATGAGTCATATGGATACATTTTTATCTAACTAAAATCCCCTTTTCAGGGAGTGCCAATTTTGTATCTCCACATATGTAGTGAAAGATATGCTTCTAACTTCAACTTTCTGTAATGGGACTCAGAATTTGTCAGCACTTGAGACTTGAACTTTGCCCACCAGATCTAATATTATGTTCCCGTCTATCTTACTTAGCCTGACTTGCTTCTTCTTAGTTTGCTATGACAAATGTAGCTATATTAAAGTAACTTTTATAATTTTTGGTTTTTAAAAAAACCTTGATTTTTGAGATTTTTGTTTTTTTAATTTATAGAGCCACAAATAAGGTACTAATGGTTTGATGCTGAAATTAAAGATTCCATTAGGTCATGTCACCCTGATATTGTTAATAATAATAATGAAAATAATTATGATATGTAACATTTTTGAGTACCTATTCTATGCTAAAGAGATGTGTGTACATGTTTACATGTATTAACATTTTATTTCTTACCTCCACCTGTCAGATACATAGTATTACAACCACTGAAAAAATGAGAAAACTGAGGCACAAAAAGGTAAATTAACTTATCCAAGGTCTGAGATTATGTTCCAAGATTTATTTAAACAAGGATTAAATAGACACATGGGTTGAATATGCCACATTAATAAAAAGATATCTAGAGCATGCCATTCTAATAAAAAGACATCTTTAAGCACCACAAAACAGCATTAACTCAATTCAAAATATCTTCACTAAAAAAGGGTTAATCATCTTTTAATTTTTATTAATAACTATTTTTTCAAGTATTTCTCACAGCAGACTTGAAAAGGGTTAGAAGTTCAGTTTGAAAAAAATCTCATTATCATGAGATCATGAAGGAGAATAAGAAATTTTTTCCCATATTGAAAATGTAATAAAAACAAAATCTCTTCCAGATCCTTTTTTTTTAGTGTTAAATTGGTTGATTTTAAGGAATTTCTAATAATTTTAAATCTGCTTATTATCATCATAATTTTTAGAAGGTAGGATATTTCTTTACTTACAAACAACAACAACCAGAACAAAAATGTTATTTAGTGCCAGTCAGTAAATGTCCACATACTATATTACAAAAAAAGTGAATACAATAATGAAAACTCACATGCTTTGAAGGAGAACTGCAAATGTAGTTTAACAGCAATTGTGACATATCTGAGAGGGCTTGGCTATCAGTCTCTGATTTAAGTAAGATTCTATAGAACTATAGAAAACCCAGTATATGTGGTTGGCAAAATTGTATGCCCCTCAAATATTCTGATGTTTTAATTCCTGAAACTTGTGAATACGTTACATTAGATGGCATGGAGATTTAAGGTTGCAGGTGAAATTGCTTCCTAATAAGCTTACCTTCAAAGAGGAAGATTATCTGGGTGGGCCTAGTGTAATCACAAGGTTCCTTATGAGTGGAAGAGGAAATCAGAAGAGATTAGATTGATGCGATGTAAGAAGGGCTGAACATGTTTCTGGCTGGCTTTGGAGATGGAGAGTCACAAGACAAAGAGAGATCTCCAGAAGCTGGAAAGGGTAAGGCAACGGATCTTCCCCTGAAATCTCCAAAAAAGGAATAAGGCCCTGAATACATTTTGATGTTAGCACAGTGAGACCCATGTTTGAATTCTAGCTACCGATAATAAATTTCTTTTATTTTACACCACTAAATTTGTGACCATTTGTTAGATCAGCAATAGAAAATTAACACAGTTTTGCAAAACAGAAGGTGCTTCATAAACCGACTGGAAAATCAGGGGCTAGAAGAAGTATAGAAGACCACACAAAAAGAAGCCTCCTACTATTGGCTGGAAAGTTCAGTTAAATCCCAACAGAAATATTTAAAAGATGTTGTTAGTAGTGACAACTCCTTTTGGTTAGGGTCTTCTATTCAGTTCAACTTGCAAGAACTCAGATTCCATGGATGATTAACTACTTCTCTGTCCTTAAAGTCAAAATGTAGACACAATTTAGGCACTTGTCAAAAAAAAAAAAAAAAAAAAAAAAAAGCCCTTGCTGGCTACTTCTAATTTATAAACTACAAAGTTGTAACTATCATCCAAATACAGTAGAACCTCCATAATTGACCACCTATCTACATTGATCACCTCCTTAAATTGACCTAATTTTCATAGACGAGACATACAACACAGGTATGTATCAGTACTTAGCCTAGTTCCTTCTGTTGACCACCTCTGTATGTTGACTAGTTTGTTACAGTCCCTTGGGTGGTCAACTAACAGAGGTTCTACTGTAGTTCCAATGTTCAGAATAGGAACAAAAATCTTTATTTGACAAAAGAATAAAGACTAATAAAAAGCTTTATGAAAACGTCTGCACTTCTGGCTACATTAGAAAGTTTTATTTACAGGAGGAGATGAGAAGGAGACGCAAGGAACAAATTTTGAGAATGAAGATAAATGATCTTTATTTCAGATAACAAATTTTAGACAGCAAATATTCACCAGTTTTTGAATATATATAATTGTCAAAGGAGATAAAGATGGTGCTCACATATGACAGGTTAAAGCCTAATCAAGCTAAACCATCTGCATTTTCATAAAAGTAGAGAGAAGTCTATAACTATGGCAGCTAATCTGATTACTGAGAAGACTGAGCTGGAAGGATGATCTGAAATCTCCAAGTCTTTCTTTCTTTGCTGGGCCATTCCTAAATCTCTTTTCTTCGGCTAAGCCAATTGCATTTATCACACAGACACATAGACACACACACACACACGTGCTCATATTTTAGCTAAATATGAACCTGGCCTTCTTCAGGTCAGTCTGGTATAAGAATGCAGAGGAAAAAAAAAAAAAGCTAAATAGATGTACTTGTCTTTTCATCATTTATATCATCTCATTTCTTTCTATTTCTAATTTGGAATTGAGTGATAAAATGAACATTTTATTATTTTCATACACTTTGATTTTGCTTTCACCTAGGTGAAAATAAGAGATGTTTAGAGAACACATTATTCTTCAAACAGTCCCTATCAATTGCTTTTTTATGTGAACAATTGACAAGTTCTTACTCACTTCCTTTTAGACTGCCCTTCTTGCATATGGAAAATTTGACTCTCACTTATTCTTATTTTTGAGAGAAATTGATTTGAATAAATCAATTCATTTATTCATACATTTATAACTCATTTACACAATTATTATTCAATAGCTGTTTTTTAAGTAGATCATGTTAAGCATTGTGCAAATTACAATGTAAAAGATTTCTCTGAGCACCAAATAAATTATTCAAAATTGTTATCTAACTCATTCATTACTTATAGAATACTCAATACCCTGAGACTTAAGGAGGGGAAGTAAATGAAGAAAACAGCTGCCAGACCTGCTTCTGATTACTTAGAAACTCTCTCTATCCTGCAGTCCTGTTCAGGATAGATTTGTCTGGCAGAGAAATCTTTACATTAAAGTTATAAGCAACAGCATTAGGAAAAGAAGATCGAAGTTTGTCAAACCACATTGGACAAGATTTCAGAAATTAAAGATTCCTAAGTTGACTTGAATATTCCTAAGCAGTTTTCCTGGCAGGTTTGAGAAGAGGAAGAGGAGGCCTTTAAATTGTTTTCCAGATAGAAGATACTAATTTTGCGAAGTCAATGAGAAAAATAAGGAAAACAGTAAACAGGAGTTGGAAAAAGAGGAGATAAAGAAAATGTGGAATATGGAAGGAGAAAGATGAAGGGAAAGAAGAAAGGTGAAGACTTACAAAGATACTCTGTTGTTAATAAAGTACCAGCTACTGAGTTACCACAGTGAAAAAGACCAACGTGTTCTTAAAATCTAATGGGAAAGAGAACTTTAATCACATTTGTTGGCACTGACACCTTGTGCCTGAAAACATGAAGTGACATGTTTAAGATACTCAGGGAAAGAAAATTGAACCAAGAATCAAAACAGACTGCAAATACAATTTTTCCCAAACTGCCATGGCCATTCAAGTACTCTGGAAACATTGTTCTTACTGGGTGTTCATTAATAAACCACTAGAGAATAAGCTTCAGACAATCCAAATTCTGAAAGACTGTCATTGGGAATGAAATGCGTTGTGTGTTTCCTTAGAGAAATCAGATAGATGTGGGATAAGCTGAAGACAATTTAAAATGGCTATTCTGTACTGGTGATGTAGATACAGTTCAACTTTAATAAAAGGTGGGGAAGTGGAAATGACAGGCAGGATTTTTTAAAAGCTTTTTTTTATTGATCACGTGGGTGATTTTGTTAGCATTGTTATACTCATAACATTTTATGTATAATACCATATTAAAAAATGAGTAATTATAGCATCCCCGGCCAATACCTTTGAGAACCAGTATTTTCTGTAGTACAGATCAGAATGGGAAGTATCAGTTTCCTCCTGGAAAAGGCCTAGAATTCATGCTCATTTTAGTAGCAATGAGCATTTCTAACCTCCAGATTGTGATACTCAAATGCACTTTCCCACTAAAAGAAAGCAGAGCTGCTTGGAGGACCACTTGATTTCATGTCTAGGGCAGACATTATATACCGGGACCTGGAACATCCTGTTAGTCTAATTATTAAAGAAGTATCAGACAACACAAGGGCACCTCATAGGACCTGAGAGCCAACTTGAAGGTGCTCTTACTGACAAAACGGATAACTGAAATATATTAAAACATATCTATCATGTTTAAGTTTATGAATTCTTAATGACACATAACTCATACACAACTAATTGTCTTTGTAGAATGCAATCAAACATTTATTTTGTCTTTTTTTATGCAAAATAATTGCTGGGTAAATAAGTAATAGATGAGCTAAAGTTTCTTTTTGTGGAAGAGAGATAAATAAAAGAAAAAAGTGATGAAATTGGATTATCAATATTTTACAATAACTAATGAATTATGAAAACTAGGCATCAAACATTGGTGACTGATAACATTACAAAAGGAAGGCAGCTAGACATTTTGTGCTTTATGATAAAGAATTCAAAACTACCAAGAAGTCTTTCCAAAAAGTCAAACTTGAATCTATCTGATTAAGCTTATAGATCCAATGACCAATGCTTTAGAAATACGGAGGGCAAGGAAGATGTTAAACTAAATCAAAGGGAAATTTGTACAGGAAAAACAATTTTGTTTCTTCAACAAATAAACTGCTAGGAAAAATGAAGAAATGGAGGAAAAATACACAAACTGGAAAAGTCTTAAAGAAAAAAAAAACCCTACTCGCCAACCCCTCATCCCTCAAAATAAGGAAAAACAAAGTCATACACTTTATGGCTTATACACGTGGTTAATGAAATTATATAGAAAAGTACTTTCTAGGTATTAGATAGTGTGCTTTATTAGGCATATGCAACTTCAGGATTTGCACATGATCTAAATGAAGATGCTGAGTAAGTGGCTGTACACATGGGTCTTTAATTCAGGAGATAGATCTTATGATTGAACTCATGACCTTTGTTTAAACTGGGTTTGAAGATAAAGAGATACAATCAATCTGAATATAAAATCTCAGTGTAGGAGGAAACTAATATTTAATACATAGACCCAAAAAGGGAAAGTAAAATAGTCTGAGAGGTAGGAAGAAAACTTCCTACCATGGTCACCTCATTTTGTCCACTTCTAGTTCTGGGAGAGAGAATGAATGGAAAAGCAAGCTGCTGCCTCTTAAGGTCCTGATTGGGGAATTGCACATTTCACTTCTGCTCCCATCCCACTGGCTTAAATGTGTAACCTCAAGGAAGGCTGAGGAATGTAGTTTCCTATTGTGTTGCCATAGAACCAGAAAAAAAAAATGTGAGTATTCTGTCACTAAAAGGAAGAAATGATATTACTTGGAACAGTCATGATGGAATGGGGTTGAAGTTCTCTGGGAGGGCTGGAGTTAGAATGTGAAATGAAGATGCTGAACCAGGTGCAAGTGGGGGCAATTCTCTGACAGAGGTGGAGGAACAAGGTCAGTGGATGTCAGCAAGTAGAAAGGACCCAGAATAGGAGAATGGGATGTCATGGGACCGAAAGGAGTGGACCGTTGAGCAAGAATAACCTGGAAGGTATTGGCCTTTGGAATGAGGGTCTTGTCTCCTTGTCCTGGGGACGTGGAGCATGGGAGAGTCAACAACTTCCATTGGGAGTGGCAAAGGATCAGAGTCACAGGAAAAGCCAAGCTTTCTGGAGGAAAAGGAGGTGAAGGAGAGCTAAAGAAATCAGCATAACCTCTCACACAGATAAAATCTCAACTGGAAAAAGTGCCTCCCACCATACATTTTACAAGTTGGAATTCTGTCACCTTCTTGCTTTGAGAAGATACAGAATACAAAACATTAGTTGATCAATTCAGCAATATTTTGTAAAGTTATATTTTTAAAATAATTTAAATGTATTTTAAAATAATTTATATTTTTTAAACATAGAAAAATTTGATATGTTTTTATTAAACAACTTCAGGCACATCAAAGCTACATTTTTAGAATATGAGGCTATCCTTAAAAGGATTTATATTTATAAAACATTATATACTTACAAATTATAAAATACCAGCAATAGATTGTTCTCTGTTATTTTAAATTATCTAGAATTAGAGTAAAACCACAGATAAGTGGTCCAATTTTATAGGATCCTGGGTCCAAATCATCAGAGCTGCTTTAACTGATAAGTTTTTTCTCACTCAGGAACTAAGCCCTTAAATATTTTATTGGAAAACAATAATGCCCTTGGGCCACATTTAATGTTATTCCCTAATCTCAAAATAATTTTCTGAAACTAAAGCAGAAGTTCAGCAACATCTGGTCTAAGATAAAAGGGTTTGATGGCCAAAACCTCCCAAAAATGGGCTCCAGAGGGTCTCCACTCTTCATCAATAGTCATAAAACTTTGGGTAAATATAATGAACATTCTTCAATATCAAATTCACTATTAATAATAATAGAGATATTAATAACTACCTTCCATTAGAGTTAATAAGTACTGTATAATGATAACTGGGCAGTAATCTGTAGACCATAATCATTTTATAACTGTTATTCTGTGTCCTCCAATGCATACATTTTTATCTATTTTGCCTTCTTAATCCAGTGTATGTATTTTATAACTGAACATGAAAGGATACATACTATCATCTTTGTTTCCATCTACTTAGGCTTTGTTAAATACCAATATATCCTAGCAAAATTTTCTATGCATGAAAAAGGTTATCCTTAGATTTGTAAATATTTGACTTTGATTGGAATAAGTAGCAGAAACAAATCATTCAATAATTTCTTCTCTGGGGAACTGCATTATTGACCTGAGACCAAAGTGGTAAATCATTTTATCTGATTAATGAAATCTCACTACATGATAGTGGCTTCCCAGGACATGGGTTCAGAAGAACTTTTTGGCTGGGGGAAACTTAGGGAGCGATTATGCTCCACAGATGCAGACGAGGGAAGTAAAGTTACACATATAACTTGGTATCCATGGCTGCTGTTGTGAATAGAAACATGTACATGTTTTCCATTAAATAAATTTAAATTTATAGATGAATTATTTAAATATAAAAAATGTGAACAGGTACCTGTTTAATAATATTTCATATTAACATAATTATTAGCCTGAGGTATAGGTTCTCAAGGAATCAAAGTTCCAAGTGAAGCTTTGACAAAGTTATTAACATAATGAATGACAAATGTGATTTGAATTTGATTTGGAGAGCAATCCAGGAATTTTTAAAAGGTCAAATGTATGAAAAATCACTAATACTATGAGTATTTTGGTAATTTTAATACTTCTAAGACCAATTTTATTTTATCTACACACAGAATGATATGTAGGATAGAAAATTCCTTTTAAAAAGATGGCAAGTATGCATTATTTGAATAACCACATTTTATTTTTACTATTTAAAACGAGTATTTGAAAGGTATATGTATATGTCATTTGATTCATTGCATAGGAAATACAACAGTAGGAATTCAATAAAAATAAACATAGGCCTGGAGCTCTGATAGGCTGAGGTGGGTGGATTGCTTAAGTTCAGGAGTTTGAGACCAACCTGAGCAAGAGCAAGACCCTGTCTCTAAAAATACCTGAGCACTGTGGCAGGTGCCTGTAGTCTCAGCTACTTGGGAGGCTGAGGCAAGAGGATCACTTAAGCCCTAGAGTTTGAGTTTGCTGTGAGCTATGATGATGCCATGGCACTCTGCCCACGACGACAGAGTGAGACTCTGTTTCAAAAAATAAATAAAATATAATGAAATATAATACAAAAATCAACATAGTACCACAGTTAAACAAATTAGTATGGAAATGTTGAGTATAATAGTAGGTAGGTAGGCACCTTCAGAAAACTTTAAAACAATCTGGAAATGCTTATAAATTTAAAAATAAATACAGGCCAAAAGGACTATGGCTTTAGTAAATGATATTTCAAACGATACTCCTAATCTCTGAACAATAATAATAATAATCAAGGTTTTTAGGATCAATTCAGTTGGTTTGGTGTAAAATTCAGCTGGTAATATAAAACTCAAAAAGTTAAGCAAAATTTTATAAAATGAAAAAACTAACAAAATTCACTTACAATATAACGTTACCAGCCACAAAGAGACAATCATTTAGTGAACCATATGTAAGGTAAAGAAGATTAAGCTGAAATGGGAGGAAAGAACCCACATGTACTGGCCTGCAGTTGCGTCATATCAAAGGGAGAATAAATTTATCAGCCTTAATGGTAAGGAGATGGCTCATTCCCTGCTACTGCTGATTGGAAGATCGAGGGTTTGATAAATTCTCTCCCCATCCCAAGGAGACTTTCTGTTACTGTGCCACAGTGTGACACCTTCCAGTAGCAAACTGGGCCACTTCACCATTTCTCCTTTCTGCATGTTTTCTAAGACTAAAATTTGCCTTCATGGTCAGACTCTATGGCCGTTAGGCACTTGGTTTGCTGCCCTGGGGAATGGGAGTTCAGAAAGTGCTATGAGAAAGTGCAAAAGCAAACCACTTTTAGCAAAAGAATAGTTACATATTGGTTAGAACTACCTAGAATGTGTTATCTTCTTAAAGTAGGCAACCACACAACAAAATCAATAGAGATGAAATTCAGAATTTAGAAAAATCAAATGCCAGTGGTGACTAGAAATCAGATGAAGTCTGTTCACATTTACCATTCTTCTAGGTGAAAATATGAGAAACATGTTCTAACCGGAATCAGGTAGAGAGAGAGGAGCCAGAATATGTGAGAGACATTATGAGTAATCAGCGGAAAGAACTCTCATTTCTAAAGGATGAGTAATTGGAAAAAAGACATTAATAAAGCTGTGAAAATATTCTGCAAAAAATAAAATGAGTATGTACAATCAGAACATAAATGAATATATTATTTTTAAAAATATATGCTATATATACCTAACTTAAATGCTATAAAACAATAGTTACATGTTATTTATAAAATTAAAAAATCATGTATCCTATTAAGATACAAAATTACAAAACAATATGGTAATAAAATGAAAAAATAAATACACAGAGGAAACTGGATAAGATGGAGATATCACTAATATGGAGCCTAATGAGACACGGAGACGTGAGGAAACTGAAAATGCCGTCACATACGTAAAATCATCATTAAAAGCAGAATTAATACAACAGAAAACTAAATTTTGTGATAAAACTTTGAGAACCACTATGAGTAGAGAGGAAATGGTATAAGTGGTAGAAATGAATGGTAGGCAAGATTACAACTGTAACCTTCAGAGAAGGGAGGTCTATCCTTATACTATGAGAGTCCTAAAAACATATCAGCAAAAGAAGAAACAAGAAACATTGAAGACAGAGAAAAAGAAACTCTGAGTAGGTGTATCTGCGTGTATATATATATAGACACACACATACACACACAACCCGAAAACCATGTAAATTATTTTATTTCGAGTAAAGCACTTATCAATCAAGAAGCAGCAGCAGAAGAAGGAGAAGCAGAAACAAGAATAAGAGGAGGAGGTGGAGGGAGAGAAAGAAAAATCCAATCAGACATAGACTTTACCTTTAAAGACTAGATTAAGACAACAGAACAATACGTAGATGGGAAGGTATATACATTTTATGCCAAGCATTCAGTTTGCCTTTCATCTGTGAGAGCAGCTAAAACATGTGTAATGACTTCAAAAATTACTCAGTAGTAATAAGCTAGGTGAGGAATTCTACAATATTTCAACTAAAATTGAAACACATGCTAAGTTTCCTGTCTTATAAGAAGGAAGAAGAATAAAGTATGTTGTTTTCTTTGTACTGAAGATTTTAAAAGTTCATATATATTTCTTTGTGTGTTTGTGTGTGTATGTAGCTAAGTATTACAGAGACTTATCAGCGGGAGAAAAACAACATGCATAATTTTCAAAACACTTGTAAATAAAAATTTGATAACATTTATATTGTAATGAGCAGAAAAATAAAAATTACAAATATGCTTTTTAAAATGTTTTTATTTTCTCTATACATATACATGTGTTTATTTGGTTTCCACTTTTTGCCTTCACAAAATTAAAAAGGCTTAAAATTTAATAACAATAACAATGTTTAAGATAAGGACTAGAAACAAAAACCTCGTAAAGAGTGAACGAAGGTAAATACATGC
>CAUYPK010030082.1:0-25873 GCA_963574355.1 Loris lydekkerianus
GGTGCTCTTGCGATCCCCCAGATGACCTCCTCAGGTAAGTTAGGAGAGGGCCAATGTAAGAAAAGGCGGAGGAGACCTCCTCATGGAGGTCAGGAGAGGGCCAAGAAAAGAGAAGACCAAGCAGACCACCTCAGGGAGAACAAGAAAAAGACAAGGGAAGGGAAGACTGAGCAGACCTCCTCAGGGGTGTCAGGAGAGGACGAAGAAAATGAAAGACTGAGCAAACCTCCTCAGGGAGGTGAGGAGAGGGGCAAGGGAATGGAAGACCTAGCAGACCTCCTCAGGGAGGTCAGGAGTGGGCCAAGAGAATGAAAGAACAAGCAGACCTCCTCAAGGAGGTCAGGACAGGGCCAAGAAAAGTGAAGACTGATCAGGTTAGGAGAAGGCCAAGGGAAGGGAAGACCGAGCAGACCTCCTCAGGGAGGACAGGAAAAGGTCCAGAGAAGGGAAGACCAGGCAGGCCTCCTCAGGGAGGTCAGGAGAGGGCCAAGGGAATGGAAGATTGAGCAGACCTCCTCAGGGAGATCAGGAGAGGGCCAAGGAAATGGAAGACCGAGCAGACCACCTCAGGGAGGTCAGGAGAGGGCCAAGGGAAAGGAAGACCGAGACGACCTCCTAAGGAAGGTCAGGAGAGATCCAAGGGAAGGGAAGACCGAGACGACCTCTTCAGGGATGTCAGGCGAGGGCCAAGGGAAGGGAAGACCGAACAGAACTCTTCAGGGAGGTCAGGAGAGGGCCAAGAGAATGGAAGACTGAGCAGACCTCCCCAGGGAGGTCAGGAGAGGGGCAAGAAAATGGAAGACCGAGTGGACCTCCTCAGGGATGTCGGGTGAGAGCCAAGTGAATGAAAGACCAAGCAGACCTCTTCATGGAAGTCAAGAGAGGGCCAAGGGAAGGGAAGGCTGAGGAGACCTCCTCAGAGAGGTCAGAAGTGAGCCAAGGGAATGGAAGACGAAGCAGACCTCCTCAGGGAGGACAGGAGAGTGCCAAGGGAATAGAAGATCGATCAGACCTCCTCAGGCAGGTTAGGAGTGGGCCAAGGGAATGTAGGACCGAGCAGACCTACTCAGGGAGGTCAGGAGACGGCCAAGGGAAGGGAAGACCAAGCAGACCTCCTCAGAGACATCATTAGAGGGAGAAGGGAATGAAAGACTGAGCAAACCTCATCAGGGAGGTCCAGAGAGGGCCAAGTGAATGAAAGACCAAGCAGACTTCCACAGGAAGATGAGGAGAGGGCAAAGGGAAGGGAAGACTGAGCAGACCTCATGGAGGTCAGGACAGGGCCAAGGGAGGGGAAGACCAAGCAGACCTCCTCAGGCATCTAAGGAGAGGACCAAGAGAATGGAAGACCAAGCAAAACAGGGTGAGAAAAGGGAACACTGACCAGACCTTTTTATGGAGGACAGGAGAGAACCAAAGGAATGGAAGACCAAGCAAACCTCCTCAGTGAATGCAGGAGAGGGCCAAAGGAAGGGAAGACCAAGCAGACATCCTCAGGGAGGACAGGAAAAGGGCAAGGGAAGGAAAGACTGAGTAGGCCTCCTCAGGGAGATCAGGAGCGGGCCAAGGGAAGGGAACACTGAGCAGACATCCTCAGGGAGGACAGGAGAGGGCCAAGGGAAGGGAAGACAAAGAAGACCTTCACAGGGAGTTTAGGAGAAGGCCAAGGGAAAGGAAGGCCAAGCAGACCTCCTCAGGTTGGTCAGGAGAGATCCAAGGGAATGGAAGACCGAGAAGACCTCCTCAGGGAGATCAGGAGAGGGCAAGGGGAAGGGAAGACCGAGCAGACCTCATGGAGGTCAGGACAGGGCCAAGGGAGGGGAAGACAGAGCAGACCTCCTCGGGCATCTAAGGAGAGGGCCAAGGGAAGTGAAGACCAAGCAGACCTCCTCAGGGAGGTCAGAAGAGGGCCAAGTGAAGGAAAACCGAGCAGACTTCAGGGAGATCAGGAGAGGGCCAAGGGAAGGGAAGACAAAGAAGACCTCCACAGGAAGTTTAGGAGAAGGCCAAGGGAAAGGAAGGCCAAGCAGACCTCCTCAGGTTGGTCAGGAGAGATCCAAGGGGATGGAAGACTGAAAGACCTCCTCAGGGAGATCAGGAGAGGGCCAAGGGAAGAGAAGACCAGACCATCTCAGGGAGGTCAGGAGAGGGCCAAGGGAAGGGAAGACCAAGCAGACCTCTTCAGGGTGGTCAGGAAAAGGCCAAAGTAGGAAAGACCTCCTTAGAGAGGTCAGGAGAGGGCCAAGGGAAAGGAAGACTGAGCAGATCTCCTCAGGGAGGACAAGGCAGGGTTAAAGGAAAAGAAGACAGAGCAGACCACCTCAGGAAGGTCAGAAGAGGACCAAGGGAAGGGAACACCGAGCAGACCTCATCAGGGAGGTCAAGAAAGGGCCAAGGGAATAGAGGGTCGAGCAGACTTCCTCAGGGAGGTCAGGAGAGATCCAAGGGAAGGGAAGACTGAGATAACCTCTTCAGGGACGTCAGGCGAGGGTCAAGGGAAGGGAAGACTGGGCAGAACTCTTCAGGGAGGTCAGGAGAGGGCCAAGGGATTGGAAGACTGAGCAGACCTCCTCAGGGAGGTCAGGAGAGGGGCAAGGAAATGGAAGACTGAGCAGACCTCCTCAGGGATGTCGGGTGAGGGCCAAGTGAATAGAAGACCGAGCAGACCTCTTCAGGGAAGTCAGGAGAGGGCCAAGGGAAAGGAAGGCTGAGGAGACTTCCTCAGAGAGGTCAGAAGTGAGCCAAGGGAATGGAAAAGCAAGCAGACTTCCTCAGGGATATTGGGAGAGGGGTAAGTGAATGGAAGACCGAGCAGACCTCTTCAGGGAATTCAGGAGAGAGCCAAGGAAAGGGAAGGCAGAGGAGACCTCCTAATGGAGATCAGGAGAGGGCCAATGGAAGGGAAGACCAAGCATATCTCCTCAGGGAGATCAGGAGAGGGCCAAGGGAATGAAAGACCGAGCAGACCTCCTCAAGGAGTTCAGAACAGGTCAAGGGAAGAGAACACTGAGCAGACCTCCTCAGGGAGGGCAGGATATTGCCAAGGGAATGGAAGACCAAGCAGACCTCCTCAGGGAGGGCAGGAGAGGGCCAAAGGAAGGGAAGACCGAGCAGACATCCTCAGGGAGAATTGGAGAATGTCAAGAGAAGGCAAGACTAGGCAGGCCTCCTCAGGGAGATCAAGAGAGGACAAAGGGAAGGGAAGACCGAGCAGACCCCCTTGGGGTGGATAGGAGAGGGCCAAGAAAAGGGAAGACTGAGCAGAACTTCTCAGGAAGGTCAGAAGTGGGCCAAGAAAATGGAAGACCGAGATGACCTCCTCAGGGAAGTCAGGAGAGGGCCAAGGGAAGGGTAGATAAAGCATACCTCCCCATAAAGGTCAGGAGTGGGCTAAGAGAATGGAAGACCAAGCAGACATCCTCAGGGAGGTCAGGAGAGGGCCAAGGGAAGGGAAGACTGAACAGACCTCAGCGAGGTCAGAACAGGGGCAAGGGAAGGGAAGACGGAGCAGACCTCCTCAATGAGGTAAGGAGAAGGCCAAGGGAAGAAAGGACAGAGCAGACCTTAGGGAGGTCAGGAGAAGACCAAGGGAAGGGAAGACGGAGCAGACCTCCTCAGGGAGGTTAGGAGAGGGCTAAGGGAAGGGAAGACCGAGCAGACCTCAGGGAGGTCAGAACAGGGCCAAGGGAGAAGAAGACCGAGCAGACCTCCTCAGGCAGCTAATGAGAGTGCCAAGGAGATGTAAGACCAAGCAGAACAGGGCAAGAAAAGTGAAAACTGACCAGACCTCCGTAAGGAGGTCTCCTGTCTCCGACAGGAGACTACCAAGGGAATGGAAGACCAAGCAGACCTCCTTAGGGAGGGCAGGAGAGATCCAAGGGAATGGAAGACCGAGCAGACATCCTCAGGGAGGACAGGAGAGGGCCAAGGGATGGGAAGACTGAGACAACCTCCTCAGGGAAGTCAGGAGAGGGCGAATGGAAGGGAAGGCTTAGGAGACATCCTCACGGAGGTCAGGAGAGGGCCAAGGGAAGGGGCGACCGAGCAGACCTCCTCAGGCAGGACAGGAGAGGGCCATGGGAATGGAAGACTGAGCAGACCTTCTTAGAAAGGCCAGGAGAGGTCCAAGGGAAGGGAAGACCGAGCAGAACTCCTCAGGGAAGTCAGGAGAGGGCCAAGGGAATCGAAGACCTATCAGACCTCCATAGAAAGGTCAGTGGTGGGCCACGGGAATGTAGGACCAAGCAGACCTCCTCAGGGAGTCAGGAGAAGGCCAAGGAAAAGGAAGACCAAGCAGACCTCCTCAGGGAGGCCAAGAGAGGGCCAAGGTAATGCAAGACCAAGCAGACCTCCTCCTGGAGGTCAGGAAAGGGCCAAGGGAAAAAAAGACCAAGCGGACCTCCTTGGGAGGTAAGGAGAAGGACAAGAAAAGGGAAGACCGAGCAGACCTCCTCAGGGAGGTCAGAGCTGAGCCAAAGGAATGGAAGACTGAGAAGACCGCCTCAGGGAGGTCAGGAGAAGGCGAAGGGAATGGAAGACCTATCAGACCTCTTCAGGGAGGTCAGGAGTCAGCCAAGGGAATGTAGGACTGAGCTGACCTCCTCAGGGAGGTCAGGAGAGGGCCAAGGGAAAGGAACACCAAGCAGACCTTAGGGAGATCAAGAGAGGGCCAAGGTAATGGAAGACCAAGCAGAACTCCTCATGGAGGTCAGGAGAGGGCCTAGGAAAGAAAACACCGAGCAGACCTCCTCAGGGAGGTCAGGAGAGGGCCAAGGGAAGGGAAGACCAAGCAGACCTCCTCAGGTAGGTCGGGAGAGGGCCAAGAAAATGGAAGACCAAGCAGACCTCAGGGAGGTCAGGACAGGGCCAAAGGAAGGGAAAACCATGAAGACATCCTCAGGAAAGAGAGAAGGCCAAGGGAAGGGAAGACTGAGCAGGCCTCCTCAGTGATGTCAGGAGAGGGCCAAGGAAGGGAAGACCTAGCAGACCTCCCCAGGGTTGTCAGGAGAGGGCCAAGGAAGGGAAGACCTAGCAGACCTTCCCAGGGTTGTCAGGAGAGGGCCAAGGAAGGGAAGACCTAGCAGACCTTCCCAGGGTTGTCAGGAGAGGGCCAAGGGAAGAAAAGACAAAGCAGACCTCCTTAGGGAGGTCAGGAGAGGGCCAAGTGAAGTGAAGACCGAGCAGAAGTCCCCAGGGAGGTCAGGAGAGGGCCAAGGGAAATGTAGACCAAGAAGACCTCCTCAGAAAGGGCAGAATAGGGCCAAAGGAAGGGAAGAACGAGCAGACATCCTCAGGAAGGACAGGAGAAGGCCAAGGGAATGGAAGACCAAGCAGACCTCCTCAGGGAGGGCAAGAGAGGGCCAAAGGAAAGGAAGACCGAGCTGACACCCTCAGGGAGGACAGGAGAAGGCCAAGGAAATAGAAGACAAAGCAGATTTCCTCAGGGACGGCAGGAGAGGGCCAAAGGAAGGGAAGACGGAGTAGACACCCTCAGGGAGGACAGGAGAAGGCCAAGGAAATAGAAAACAGTGCAGTCTTCCTCAGGGAGTTCAGGAGAGGGCAAAGCGAAGGGAAGACAGAGCAGACCTCAGGGAAGTCAGGAGAGGGCCAAGGCAGGGGAAGACTGAGTAGACCTCTTTAGGGAGCTCAGGAGAGGGCCAAGGGAATGGAAGACCAAGCAAACGTCCCCGGGGAGGTCAGGAGAGGGCCACAAAAATGGAAGACCAAGCAGACCTTTGCAAGGAGGTCATGAGAGGACCAAGAAAAGGGAAGACCGATAAGACCTCCTCAGGGAGGTCAGGAGAAGGCCAAGGGAAGGGAAGACAAAGCACACCTCCTAAGGGAGGTCAGGAGAGGGTCAAGGGACGGGAAGACAAAGAAGACCTCCACAGGGAGTTTAGGAGAAGGCCAAGGGAAAGGAAGGCCAAGCAGACCTCCTCAGGTTGGCCAGGAGAGATCCAAGGGAATGGAAGACTGAGCAGACCTCCTCATGGAGGTCAGGAGAGGGCAAAGGAAAAAGAGGACCAAGCAGACCTCCTCAGTGAGGTCAGGAGTGGGCCATGAGAATGGAAGTCCGAGCAAATTTCCTCATGGAGGTCAGGAGAGGGCCAAAGGAAAGGAACAACAAGCAGACCTCCTTAGGGAGATTAAGAGAGGGCCAAGGTAATGGAAGACCAAGCAGAACTCCTCATGGAGGTCAGGAGAGGACCTAGGGAAGAAAACACTGAACAGACCTCCTAAGGGAGGTCAGGAGAGGGCTAAGGGAAGGGAAGACCAAGCAGACCTCCTCAGGGAGGTCAGGAGAGGGCAAAGGAAAAAGAGGACAAAGCAGACCTCCTCAGTGAGTTCAGGAGTGAGCCATGAGAATGAAAGACCGAGAAGACTTCCTCAGGGAGGTCAGGAGAGGGCCAAGGGAAAGGAAAACCGAGCAGACCTCCTTAGGGAAATTAAGAGAGGGCCAAGGTAATGGAAGACCAAGGAGAACTCCTCATGGAGGTCAGGAGAGGACCTAGGGAAGAAAACACCGAACAGACCTCCTCAGGGAGGTCAGGAGAGGGCCAAGAAAGGGAAGACTGAGCAGACCTCCTCAGGGAGGTCAGGAGTGAGCCAAGGAAATGGAAGACTGAGCAGACCTTCTCAAGGAGGATAGGAGAGGGCCAAGGGAAGGGCAGACTGAGCAGACCTCCTCTGGGAAGACAGGGCAGGGCCAAGGGAAGGGAAGATGGAGCAGACCTCCTTAGAAAGGTTAGGAGGGACAAGAAAGGGAAGACTGAGTAGATCTCCTCAGGGAGGTCAGGAGAGGCCCAAGGGAAGGGAAGGCCAAGCAGACCTCCTCATGGAGGTCAGGAGAGGGCCAAGGGAAGGGAAGGCCGAACAGACCTCTGGGAGGCCAGGAGAGGGCCAAGGGAAGGAAGGACTGAGCAGACCTCCTCAGGGAGGTCAGGAGAGGGTCAAGGGAATAGAAGACCAAGCAGACCTTCTCAGGGAGGTCAGGAGAGAGCCAAGGGAAGGGAAGACTGAGCAGACCTCCTCAGCGAGATCAGGAGACGGCCAAGGCAAGGGAAGACGGAGCAGACCCTCTCAGGGAGGTCAGGTGAGGGCCAAGGGAAGGGAAGACAGAGCTAACCTCCTCTGGGAGGTCAGGAGTGTGGAAAACCTTGCGCTGAGTGGAGTTTGAGGCACTGGCCACTCTCAGTCAACATAGGACCTTGTTGGATTCACTGAGTGAGAAAGACAGACCCATTCTAGTCCTTCTTTGTTCCACATGGGACGCTAGTGGACCAATAGCAAGGGCAGATGACGGAGAATGCACTGACCAACATGCTAGTTAGCGGCAGAGAAAGGGGGTTCTAGACGTTGTTAAAAGAGTGAGGGAACCACACAGTCCATTGCATGAAGAGGTTTGACTAATGCTAGGAGGCACACTGGAACATGTAGCCTCACTAGGCGCTGGGCGCTCACTCTCTTACTATTATAATGGCCCCAGACGTTCAGTAACCCTAGGGGAGCCAAGGAAGTGCCATCAAGCACCATCTGGTCCTAAGTCTTCGGAGCCATGGCATCCCTTGCAGCCTGCCAGGCCCATAACTCCTGAAGGAGTGGTGGGGTGGGGCCGGGGAAGTTAGCTCTCTGATCTAGCTAGCTCTGAGAGTCCTCCCGAGGCAGCTTGCAGAGGGAGAAGCAATGCACCTTGCAGGGAAGACACTTGGGTTGGAGTCTGTTAACTCGGAAGCCTTGAATAACTTTTTTAATTGCTCTGAAATCCATCTGGAGTGAAAAACAGACATAATGTCAGCCACTGTAAATTATTATGTGGAGAAAAGTAGGTAGACAAATATATTGCATTTGACAAAGCATTGCTTGGAAAATAGTAAGCATTCAATAAACGGCAGGTATTACTGTGCAGGAGATTAAAATATCAAGGGGATCAGATATTTCTGCTGCATCAACAAAGCAGCAGTCTTGCTATGTGCAGTTCAAAGAAGCCATTCTCTGCTTCACATTTCACCCATATCTCGGTTCCTTCACCCAATACCAACTGAACACTTACTAACTGCCAGACACTACATTAGTAACCCGGGATACAGCTGTGCGCGAGCCAGACTTAAACCTGCCTTGAGTTGCTCAGAGCCTGAAGAGAGGCGAACAAGCACGGAAACCCTCCATGGTAGGTGTGCTAGAATGGAGGAGAAGGCAGGGTCTTTATGGGCACAGAAAGGAAAAGGATTGATTGAGGAGGTGGGAAGAGGAGAGTGGCTCAGAGGAGTGAAATGCCCTGCCAAGATCCCACAGCAGAACTAACTTCTGCAGCCTCTCTGAAAGCTGGAGTTTTAGCGGCCGCATCACGCACCGCAGCTTCGTGGTGCAACTGTCTGGGGAGCTGCGACCCACGCTTCTCCCGGGCATTTCCTTCCAGATTGAAATAAATCCTGGGTCTCTCACCAGATTGTGGGCAATGTAGGGGCAAGTGATAATGTCTTTTATCTTTTTATTCCCTCGGAAACCTGACGCAGTGTTTGGAATTTGGTAAGTCTTGAAAAACATTAAATACTGCATTCATGAGTGAACAGTGTTTAAAGAGTTTCACTGAGCAAAGGAAAACAATGAACCCAAAAGGGTTTCTCTTGTCTATTTCTTGCTCTCTCTCCTTCTCTCACTTTCATTCCCGCTCTTCCTCTCTTCATGAGCGCCCCAGCGCGATTATCAAGAAATTAAAAAATGTGAAGAGCCAAAGAAAATGATTTTTTCCCCAAATTCTTTTCACAGATCATGACATTGCTGGCTCTGACCAGCAGAGGGCAGGCTTGTATGGAAAGAGCGTCCAGCCGCCTTACCCGAGTCGCCGTCTGTGCTTTGGCTCTGCAGGGAGGAATTTTTGATAAAAGGCCGGGAACGGGGAGGGAAATGACCTATCAGATTTAAAAGTCTTTTCCAAATTATTCCACCGGTGTCAATATTGCCTATGCTATTTCTTGGAGGGTGGACAATAATGTGAACTCTTTAATATGTGATTAATGGGAGATATTTGAATCAAGTTCTTTTTCTTGTGTAGAGTCTGAACCCTGAAACCTAAAAAGTGACATAGAAGGGTGGTGCCTGTGGCTTAGTGAGTAGGGTGCCAGCCCCATATACTGAGGGTGGTGGGTTCAAACCCGGCCCCAGCAAAACTGCAACAACAAAAAATAGCTGGGCATTGTGGCGGGCACCTGAATTCCCAGCTGCTCGGAGGCTGAGGCAAGAGAATAGCCAAAGCCCAAGAGCTGGAGGTTGCTGTGAGTTGTGATGCCATGGCACTCTACCGAGGGCAGCAGACCAAGACTCTCTCAAAAAAAAAAAAAAAAAAAAGTGACATAGACCTTGTACCCAGGAAAGAAGCTATGATTCTATATTCAATTTTAGAAATTGAAACGTGAAAAAACCTTAAAAATCATTGTTTTATTGGGAACTAGAAAAATTGCCACTGTCTGGGAATCAAATATGTAGTGTCAAAACTAATCAAATCCTTCATCAGAATTACTTCTTTGTAAATATATTCATGTTTTTAGGCAGAGGCTTAGACTGAGGTCAAAGACAGGTCTGCAGAAACATAGCATTATTCTTCCTTTAATTGTTTGGCCTATCTGCTTGACATTAGAAAATTTGATACAATAAATTCTGGGTACATTCAGTCAAAGTTAGTGATTTCCCAATCATTTGAGATTTAAGTTTTCAAATTCAGGATTTCTAACTGCTCCTTTCCCTCGGGGTTGCATGTAAGTTCTGAGGGGATCTGTGGCAATGCTACAGGATTTGTGGCAGGAAGATCTAGTCCTTGATGGTTGTTCTCTATTCCTCCCTGACATTCCCTTAGGGGGACAAGGTTACTTAGGTGTCATTATCCTTCCAAGTGGACATCAGGTGAGCTGACAGTGGCCTACTGGCCTGTCTCTTATTTTTGGTCCATGCTGCCATCTGGCTGTATCCCCTCACTGAGCCTGTGGTTTGTTTAGCTCTGGGGGGAGCAGAGGGCACAGGGAGTTTTGAGTGTTCCTTTCTATCACTCTAGGGTCCTGAGAAATTGTGAGCATCTGTCTCAGGTCTCTCCCTGACCCCATAGCCCGTCTTGGCACATCTGACAATCTCTACAACAGGTTGTCCTGGTGGAAGGCACATCTACAAGGCTGCGTTCTCCAAGAATTTCAAGTGGAAAGTAGAACACAAGTTACTATACACATGTAGGCCATAAACCCAAGATGAGAATTCTGTCATTGCCAAGACGAGGGATGTGGGTAGAAATGGGGTAGAAATGTTATCCCCTGGTGCCCTCATACTCTCTTTCCTCTCATTGGTCCAAAAGTAGCTTCAGTGTCCTGTCTTGTGGTAGGGATGAGTTAGGACAAGTACTGTAGGGACTGTAGGTTTTAAACAAAGAAATCAGACAAGGCCTAACTTAAATGGTGACATTTACTTTTTGTCAAATTTGGAAAATTGAGGGTCATTATATTTTCAAGAACATTCTTCAATCTCTTTCTTATTTTCTTCTGGGACTCCATTTAGTTTTGGTCTTTATCTGTGCTTCAATTTTTATGGTTTTTAAGTTTGTCTTCAAGCTAATTGCTCCTTTCCTCTGAAGTGTCCAATCTTCTCTCAAGCCTACCCAGTGAGTTTTTCATTTAGGATCTTGTATTGTTCAGTTCTAGAATTTCCATTTAACTTTTATAGCTTCATAATAATTTCTGTGATAAAATTCCTCATCTCTTTAATCATTATGCCCTTTAAATTCTTATCTATATTTATAATAATTGTTTTACAGTCTTTGATAATTCCAATATCCATGTCATCTTTAAGAAAGTATTTCTATTGACAGTTTCTATATCTGTAACAAAGAAATAATAACAACCTCACGGGGTCTGTTGTAAAGATTATTTAAAAAAATAATGTATCCAAAGACTACCTCAACACCTCCATGATACATTGCCAGAACTCAGTTCCCACCATTCAATTGATTCAATCAACCGCTAACTGAATTCTTATATGCATCAGTAAGTTTAGCTGACATTCCAAAGCAGTTCTGGGGCTGTAGTGGACACCAGCCTGTAATACTGTCTATCCAACCAACTGCAAGCACATGGTTTGCACAGGAAATTCCATACTCTTAAAGACTCTGTGTCTTAATTGATCCAGAGATGGATATCTAAGCAAGTAAGGCCAATCAGATCCTTCCTCTCAATTTTTCAAACCAAGAGCAAGAAAATAGGTAACCTACTCAGTGATGGGGAAAGATGCAAGATGGGAAACTTGAGTGTTTTCACAACCTTGTTAAATGGAGGAAGATAATCTGTAGAGAGAAAGAGTGAACTGTTGGGCTGAAAGAAGCACAAGGAGAAATGGAGACAGGGATACCCAGAAGCATTTGGGTTCCTGGTACTCAGTTGCAATCGCAGCTCTTCCTGTGATTTGGTTATTCAGACTTTCTTTCATTCATGTGAGGTCCCTATGATTATTCTGAGTCCTATGAGAAGTTATGAGATTAGATTAGAAGTGCAAGACATTGATTAGAGAAAATGTCTATAAGGGAAAATGTGGAGCACACCTGTAATCCTAGTACTCTGGGTGGGTGGATCGCCTCAGCTCAGACCAGCCTGAGCAAAAGTGAGACCCAGATGAAACCTGTAGTTTCATCTGCTTGGGAGGCTGAGGCAGGAGGATCACTTGAGGCTAAGAGTTTGAGATTGCTGTGAGCTATGACGCCACAGCGCTGTACCAAGGGTGACAAAGTAAGGTTCTGTCTCAAGAAATTATAACAACCTATGTAACAAGATATGTAGCAACTTATGTAACAAGATATGTAGTAACATATGTAACAGGATGTGTAGCAACCTATGTGACAAGATATGTAGCAACCTATGTAACAGGAGGTGTAACAACCTATGTAATAAGGTATGTAATAACCTATGTAACAACTTATGTAGCAACCCATGTAGGAACCAGGACAGCAGGTTTGAAGAGACAAAGTGGTGGTTGACCAATGGCAGCGGGCTTGCAGAGATAAAGAGGCAGTTACTGGACATTAGCAAACAAACATTGGCAATTGGAAACTGATCAGCTGTAGAACTCCAGTGAAGGGGGTGGGGCTTGGGGGAGGGGTGTATGTTCTCAATAAACAGCAGCTGGGAGGTTGCTTGGGGCCTTTTCCCCTGACATGTATGGGAAGGTCCACCTCCTGCAAGCTTTGAGCTTACAATCTATTGTCCAGCCTGCTTCCTTGGTGACAACACCAACAATAAATTTTAAGAAAGAAAGAAAGAAAGAAAGAAAGGAAGGAAGGAAGGAAGGAAGGAAGGAAGGAAGAACTGTAGAGGGAGCCAGAGGAGGCTGGGATAACCATCAGACCAAGATGAGGGTCTCTAACCTTTGTGAAGGGAAGAAAAGTTGCGTGGAAGAATGTTGAAGTACAATGCAGTTCTAAGGAAGTCCAAGGAGAATCCTTAAGCCAAAAGGCACCTATCAACATCTCCCAAGAACACCCACCATAGAATCCTGCCACATCCAGTCATTAGCTGAAAGTAGGTCATATAGGGTTGCCAGATTACATGTAGGACACCAGTTAAATCTGAATTTAAATTTCAAATAAACAATGAATACTTTTGAGTATAAATGTGTCCCAAAAATTTCACAGGCATCCTGTGTTTTGATTTGCTAACTCTGGCACCTCTAAGCTATGGGAAGCTGAGACCAGTGTGAACACAGTAACAGGTCTGAGTGCAGCAACTGGGACCATTAATCGATCACCCATTCTCACAGACAGAGATCTGTGTGACATATCCTTGTGGCTGCCACTGAACTCCTTCCAGTAGATATTTCTTATTCCTAAGCTTGTTTGAGTTTTATTTTTATTATTTGCAACAAAAATTTTCTAACTTACTGCTCCAGTTATCTATTGATGTATAACAAACCATCCCCAGCTTTGTGATATAAAACAGAAATCATTTAATTATGCTGTGGACTCTGTGAGTCATGAATTAGGACAAATTATAGAGGGCATGGCTTCTCTCTGCTTCATAATGCCTGAGGCCTTACCTGGGATGCAGATAGCAAGAATGACACAAAATGCTGAGACACTGAGTCATCTGGAGGCTTCTTCACTCGTATGCTGGTGTCGGGGCTGGGATGCCTTGAACACTGAGCTCAGCAGAGACAGTCAGCCAGAATGCCTACACATGTCCTCTGCACTTCTTGGAATTCCTCACATATGGCTGCCCTGGGGTAGTTGGACTTTCTCCGTGGTGCCTTAGGATCCCAAGCAGGATTATTTCAGTAACCAAAGCAGAAACTGCATGGCATTTTGTGACTTTGCCTCAGAAGTCACACAGCTTCACTTCTGCTCTATCCTACAGCCACAAGCCACCTACATTCACGGCAGGGGGACCTAGACCTCAACTTTTGATGTGAAATAATTCATAGGCATGTTTTCAAAGTGCTATACTAATTATTAGAGCAAGCTCAGCACATCAATTTTCCTTTTTACAGTTTTAAAAACTAGACAAATTCAGTAGCAAGAAGAGTGGAACCAAGAGTTCAGTCTGCCACTGACCATGAATAATCATCTGAGATAACTCACCACCTGCATACCAGCCTCAGCACATTATTTTTTAAATCTCCTCTTGCCTCTTAATGTCTACCAAAGACCCTCCTCTGGGAGGAACTGTGAGAGCTCAAATGCTCACTGAGTCTATCATATAAAGTTCTTTCCTAACATCTATTCAGGATACCCTGGAGACCATGAACTTTTTCTGCACTCTTTCTTCACTAAATCTTTGATTAAAAATTAAGCAACTGCAGAACATCAGAACAAGCTTATTTTCTTTATACATGGAGACCTCCAGCCCCATCAATTATTCTCTGTCATTTGGTGTAAATGTGCAGATAGAGGTTACAACAGCTGTGAGGATGTACAGCAGGAAAATGAGAACAGCCCTTATAATCTGCAGAGATCCTGGACAGGTCAGCTATCATTCTCATGATCAACTTTCTAAAGATTTCCGACAAGCCGGATATCGGAAATAAAGAAAGAGTTGATTGAAAATGACTTTCTCCCTGTATCACATGGGCAAGTCTTCATAATTAAAAACGTGAACCCATAAAACGCTATGGTTTCCTTTGTAAGGCAGACATGGATTTAAATTCTACTTTTTTCATGTTTATCTAGACAGACTTGTGTAAGTCACTCCATCTCTCTGAACCTTAATTTCCCCACTATGCAATGCAAATAATAACCCTGACAGAGAGAGTTAGTGTGAGAATTAGAATAATAAACATGAAATAAAGCAGCCAGAACATTGTATAGTGGCTACTGGAATATAAAAAGAAACTTTGGAATAAACCAGCATTACATGCTGGCTATGTACCAAACACCACACTAGAAACTGCTGGAGGCTCAGCACTCATAGCACAGTGGTTGTGGCGCCAGCCACATGCACCAGGGTGGCAGGTTCGAACCCGGCCCAGACCTGATAAACAACGACAGCTGCAACAACAACAACAATAATAATAGCTGGGCATTGGGTTCCAGCTGCTTGGGAGGCTGAGGCATGAGAATCCCTTAAGCCCAAGAGTTTGAGGTTGCTGTGAGCTGTGATGCAACGGCACTCTACCGAGGGTGACATATGAGACTGTATCTCAAAAAAAAAAACTTCAGGAGACACAGTGATGATGAAAGCATAGTTCTTGTCACCAAAATGTCATAGCTAACTAGGAATTCCATCTCTGCTGTGAAGGAATCAATAGTCCTAGGTTGAATTGTAAACAAGAGGCTTCTTAATCTTCTCTGGCTGGCCAGCATGTGCCTCTGTTTCTTCATCTGTTATAAAGGAAATAATAACAACCGCCCTGCCTACCTCACAGGGTTATTTTGAATATTACCTAGTGTTAAAGTGCTTGTAAATGCCACATTACAATATTAAAGGTCTATAGTCTTGCCTCACTAATCCAAATGTGGCCTGTGGTCCATCAGCAATGGCATCACCTGAGAGCTGGTTAGAAATCCAGCTCCTCAGGCTCCACCCAACACCTACTCCATTAGAATTTACAGTTTAACAAGATGATCAGTGATTCCTATGACCGTTAACGTTGGAAAGCAGTGATCTATAAAACAGTACAACATTCTGATGAAAAAAGCAAACAATGTAAGATCCATTACAAAGTAATCTATGGACTTTGTATAGATTGCCAGATGATCTAATAGAAATTAAAGGCCTCATTTCTAAGAATACCAATTTAAAAGAAAAGTGGTTCTCTAAGTAGGTCTGTTATGGACACACTCCTGGAGTTACAGATTTTGAACGCATGCTTCAGTCTTATCATTCCAATGTCAGTCCAGTGAAGAGGCTCCTTATAAGAATTAATTGTATAACCTCTTTTCTGCTGGATGGGTGAGCCGTGGCCAAACAGGTCATTTTAGCCACTTCAGTGAGCAGGGCTCCTCCTGGTGCACTGAGCTTACTGTGGCAAGTGCAGTCAAGCCAGGATGGGCAGCACAGACGTCTGGTTCTCACAGCGCCTTGCTCGGTCCATTGTTATGACCGCTTCTGTGTCCTCTCTTATCTGCGTCTCTTTCACTGCACTGTGCACTGTGCACTGCATGGGTCAAAGAAAAGGTCTCTGCCTTCTGGTGTAACCCCTAAACTCTTAGCACAGCGCCACTGTGAAACTGGCGGGAAGCTTTCGTGCAGGGGTGTCCAACCTGTCACCCACTAGCCACATGCTAATTTGTGAGGGCTTTTTGTGCTTCTCTGTGGTGCCAGATATCACAAAGAGTATGCACAGAGCTTTATTTATTTTTTTTCTATTTTTTTTACTCATCAGCTTTCATTAGTATTTGTCTATTTAATGTGTGATTCAAGATAATACTTCTTTCAACATGCAGCAGAGAAAAAATAAATAAATAAATAAATAAATAAATAAATAAAGGTTGGACACCCCTACTTTAGTGAGAAGCTGAAGGAAAAGTCCCCATTCTGTTGTGATCATTTTGTGTTCACCCTTCTTTTCTTACACAGTTCAATCCTTCTGATCCCCTTCTGTGTCACTCTCTCAAAAGTGTTTATTCTTTACCTGTACAAAGACTTTGGGTTCAGTTTTAACACAGAATTTTTATAAACATATTTCTGTGGAGGATTCCCTATGAGGCTCTGAAAAGTTCTGGGTTCATATGTTGCTTCAGTCAGTGTGAAGTCAAGAAAAAATAAATTACTATGGGTATTTCAATAAGAATGGGATAAAATACACAGTTTAGTGGGTGAAATTGCTGGAAGACTGGAGGAGGATAAAGGGGGAAGACGGTGTCACCTGGAAGAGTAACTGCAGAAACCCACTACACTCCTAACGACTACAGATGCAAAGGCTCTTTTCCTGCGCTTCCTTGTCATTTGTAGACCTCTGAAGAAATGTCTATTCAAACCCTTCACCGTTTTTCAATTGGGTAATTTGTCATCATATTGCTGAGTTGTAAGAGTTCTTCATATATTCTGAATTCTCTGTATGTTATGAATCCTCCACATATCCTGGATTCTGGATATGGATTCACATCATGTACATGACTTGCAAATGTTTTCTTCCATTCCGCAGGCAGCCTTTTCATTTTCTTGATAATGCCCTTTGAAGCACAGACCTTTTTAATATCAATGAAGTCCATTTTCTCTGCTCTTCCTTTTGTTGCTTGTGTTTTGATCTTCTACTTAAAAAGTCATTGTCTAATCCAAGAGCAGAAAGATTTGAACCTGTGTTGTCTTCTAAGACTTTTATAATATTAACTCTTACATGTATGTCTTTGATCTATTTTGAATTGATTTTCATATACAGTAGGAGTTCTGGGAGGTTTTCAATCTTATTATTTACATGTGAATATCTAGTTGTCCCGGGACCATTTGTTGAAAAGACTATTCTTCTCCTTGCTGGATTGTTAAAAATCAATTTACCATAAATGTAACAGTCTTAATTCTATTTCATCTATGTGCCTCCTTATGGCAGTGCCAAACAGTCCTGATTACTGTAACTTTGTAATGTTTTAACGTCAGGAAATGTGAGTCCTCTGACTTGGTGCTTTTTCAAAACTCCTTTGGATAGTTTGGGTGCTTTGCAATTCCATATGAAATTTAGCATCAGCTTTTCATTTCTGCAAAAGAAAGATAAAGGAAGAGAAGGAGGGAGGGAGGAAGGACAGGCAGCTAGAATTTTTATATTAATTGCACTGAATCTGCAGGGCATTTTGTGGAGGAGTGTCACTATGTTAACAATAGTGTGATCACAGCACCTCTGGGAGGCCAAGGTGCAAATCAGTGGGTGGATTGCCTAAGTCCAATTTATGAACACATTCATTTAAGTTTCTAAATGTCTTTCAATAATGATTTGTAACATTTGATGTACTGATTTGCACCTCTTTTTGATGTTAGTGTAAATGGAATTTTTTCTTAATTTCATTTTCAGACTATTCATTGGTGATATATCTGATTTTTGTACATAGATCTTGTATTCTGCTAACTTGTTGAATTTATTTATTAGATCTGGTAATATTTTGTGAGTTCCTTAAGATTTTCTATATAAAAGATGATGTCACCTATGAATAGAGTTAGTTTTACTTCTTTCTTTCCAATCTAAATGACTTTTATTTCTGTTTTCTTGCACAACTGCCCTGAACAGAACCTCTGGCACAATGTTGAATACATGTGGCAAGATCAGACATCCTTGCTGGTATGAGGGGGAAGCCTCAGTCTTTCATCTATTAAGTATGATTTTAGCTATGAGGTTTTCATATATACTCTTTTATCAGAAGTTGCCTCTATTTCTACTTTGTTGAGTGTTTTTGTCATGAAAAAGGCAGGTGCTTTTTCTGTACCTGTTGAGATGATCATGTGGGGTTTTTCTCTTTATCCTATTAAATAGTGTATTGCGTTCATTAATTTTCAATATCTCACTTAGGCAAGCTGTATAAACCCTTTTAATATGTGGCTGAGTTTAGTTTGCTAGTATTTTCATGAGAAGTTTGCATCTGTATTCATGAGATAATTGGTCTATAGGTTTATTTTAATGCTGTCTTTGCCTAATTTGTATATCAATTGATATTATGTATCAATAATGATCTCAAGAATGATTTGGTGTAATCCCAGCTCTCTCGGAGGCCAAGGCAGGTGGATTGTCTGAGCTTAAAAGTTCAAGACCAGCCTGAGCAAGAGCAAGGCCCCTTCTCTAAAAAAAACAGCTGAGTCTTGTAGGTCCCAGCTACTTGGAAGGCTGAAGCAGGAGGATCTCTTGAGCCCAAGAATTCAAGGTTACTGTGAGCTATGACACTACGGCACTCTACCAAGGGCAACAAAGTGAGACTCTGTCTCAAAAAAAAAAAGAAGAAGAAGAAGAATTTGGGAAGTGTTCCTTTCCCTTTTGGAAGAATTTATGAAAAATTGGTATTGGTATTAATTCTTCTTTAAAAGTTTGGTAGACTAGACCAGAACAACCATCTGGTCCTGAACTTTTCTTTGTGGGAAGTTTTGAAATTAGTACTTCAATCTCTTCATTTGATATAGGTTATTTACATGTTTGGTATTCCTTCTTGAGTCAGGTTTAGTAATTCATGCCTTTCTAGGAATTTGTCCATTTCACCTGAGTTATCTAATTTGTTGGCATACAGTCATTCACAATATTCCTTTATAAGCCTTTTTATCTTTATAAGCCAGGAATAATATTTCATTATTTACTTCAGTAATCTGAGTCTTTTTTGTGTGGTCGGTCTACATAAAAGTTTGTCAATTTGGTTGACCATTTCGAAGAATCCACTTTCAGTTTCATTGATTTTCTCTATTGTTTTTCTGTTTTCTATTTCATTTGTTTTTGCTCAAATCATTATTATTCACTTACTTCTGTTCAGTTTGGGTTCAGTTAGCTTTTCTTTTTCCAGTTTCTTAAAGTAGAAGTTTAGGTTATTGATTTGAGATCCTATTTTTTAAATGTAGGTATTTCTTGAGCCCAGGAGTTTGAGATTGCTGTGAGCTAGGCTGACGCCACAGCACTCTAGCCTGGGGCAACAGAGTGAGAGTCTGTCTCAAAAAAAAATCTGAAATACAAAATACTCAAAAATAGAATAAATAAATATAGGTGTTTCTAGCTCTAATTTCCCTCTAAGCATTGCTTAGTGTATCCTACGCATTTGGGTGTGTTGTGTTTTCATTTTTGTTCATCTCAAAGTGTTTTCTAATTTTTTTAATAATTTTTTCCCTTTAAGTCAGGAAATGTGAGTTTAGGAATGTGTTGTTTACTTTCCACATATTTACAAATTTTAATCTTTATTGGGCTTCCAGAGCACCTCAAATTTAGGGTCCAAAATCAAACAAACCTTTTTCTGTCTTCTCTCTCTACCTCACCTTGCTTCTCATCCTATATTCATCAGATCTGTGAAATGCCTCATTGTTTACTCAGCTTCCCAACATGGAAACCCTTGGCATGTTCCTACTGTTTACTTCTCTCTTGTGGCTGCAGCAAATCAATCACCCAGCCTTACTGCTGCTCCATTGCCTCCTCCCTAATTTCTTGGCATGCATCAGCTCTGTCTTCATCTTCACCAACACTATCCCAGGCAAAGTCCTCTAATCCTCTTTCTCCTTGACTATTACAACTATAATCTCTTGGCCTCTAGTCTTCAACACTTCCAATTCACCCTCCCCATTGCCAATAAAATATTCTTACATTCATATTTTATCAGGTTCCTTCGTGGTTGCCACTTGTCGGGGCCGGGACTGGCCCAGGCCCATCTGGTTCCGGACACAGACCGCTAGGCTACCTTCCTCGGGAACAATTACTCTTAGGTGCCTGAGGGCTATTTGCTTTAGTAGAAGGGAGAGAGAGAGAAAGATAGCATTCGAGGGAGTAAAACAGTCTTAGTAGAAGAATACATCTTAGCAGTGTTTGGCAGTCTTTCATAGAGAGACGCCGCGCAGGCGTTCTGCAGGCAGGAGAAGCAACAGAGTCAGAGTGAGCTGGTCCATGATAGAATCCATGCTCCTGACTGCCTTATAAGACACACTCCGGTGGCTCTTAACACCAAGGAGTAGGGCTCTGGCCCCATATACTGGAAGTGGCAGGTTCGAGCCCGGACCCTGCCAAAAACTGCAAAGAAAAAAAAACCCACAGGTGTAGAGACTGCTAATCACTAATGCCCTCATCTTTTGAGCTCTCATGTTTGTTAGGAGAGCCAAATCTCTCCCCACCCCCTTATCACCAAGGTGTTACATTACTGAGCTATAAAGGTGTTTCTTATAACTCTCCTTCCTCCTTGCCATATGCTATATGGTCTGCTACAATATTTGATCATATTATCTTCTTGCCCCAAACCTTATTCTCATAGGACAATCTCCTCTACATGACACATCTGCCTTTGGATATGGCCACTGTCTCTCTAACCTGCCTTCTATTCCACCGTTCCCCCTACACTACACCACCTTACTCTATTATTCATCTACAGCAGTGGTTCTCAACCTGTGGGGGTCGAGTGACCCTTTCACAGGGGTCACCTAAATACATCCTGCATATCAGATATTTACATCATGATTCATAACAGCAGCAAAATTGCAGTGATGAAGTAGCAACAAAAATAATATTATGGATGGGGGCTACCACAACATGAGGAACTGTATTAAAGGGTCACGGCATTAGGAAGGTTGAGAACCACTTATGTAGAATATGCATGAATTGTTGAGCATGCCTATGGTCTTCATGCTTCCATGACCGTAAATGAAAGGAATGTCTCGCAAACTTGGCATCCCTCCAAAAGTGTCAGCCCAAGATCTGCCTCCTCAGGAAAGCATTCACCAGTTCCCCAAACTTAGGTTCCTCTCCTCTGCTCACAACATATGTATCTATATCTCTAGTAAAGCAATTATTTATTATATATTTTATGTATTGTGTTACTTTATTAAATTTATATTCATTATATTGAGATGTTTTTGTCTGACAGAAAATAGCTTCTCAAAGCCAGAACACATATTTTATGTCTGTATTTCCAGTGCTACAGTAAAGATCGGATTCAAACAAGTATTCCGTGATGAACTCTCAATATTCCGTGATGCCCAGTACCCTACCACCTAGTATATAACAGCATTAAATTTCTCTCACCATTAGTGACTTCAGAACTTTACTGATTTCTTATTTCATTCCAAGTATTTTAAAGCTCAGAAACCTGAAAACCTACTATGACTGAATAATGTTATATGCAACACTAACCCTCTTTGTCTAATTATCTAATTCCAAAATTTAGAGGTGAAGTCTCCTTTTCACTCCTCTGATGGTTAATGTTATGTGGCAACTTGGTGGGCTACAGTGCACAAATATTTTGTTAAATATTATTCTTTATATTTCTGTGAGGGTGTTTTTCTAAACGAGATTAATATGTGAATTAGCAGCTTGTAAGTAAAGCAGATTGCCCTCCATAATGTGGGTGAGCTTCATATAATCAGTTGAAAGTCTTAATAGAACAGACTGATCTCCCTTGAACAAGAAGGAATTTGGAATTCTGCCAGCAGAGGTACCCTTCAGACTTGACCTGGAACATCAGCTCTTCCTGGGTCTCTAGACTACTGGCCTGAACTGGTCTCTAGACTACTGGCCTGAACTGCAGATTCTGAGCTTGTCAGCCTTCATACTCACATAAACCAATCATTTAAAATAAATATCTCTCTCTTCATCTCTACCTCTCTCTCTCCCTTCCTGCCCAAAACCTATTACCGTTAGAACAATCTCCAGATTTCTTTACACGACACACAAACATATATGCATATATATGTGTATATGTACATGTGTGTATATGTATGTGTGTGTGTGTGTGTGTGTATATATATATATATATATATATATATATAGAGAGAGAGAGAGAGAGAGAGAGAGAGAGAATATTTAAGGACACACGCTTCTCTCCAGAATGTGGAGAGCACTTCACAAGGAATAATCACCGCATTGTCTAATAGATCATGGGCACTTGGCATTTTTCATATTTCAACAACTGGGGGTAAATCCTTTGGGAGAATTACTCTAAATCTGAGCACTTCACCCTTTGAAAATCTTGTCATGGGACAAAAGAAAGGGTCCTTTGAATTCACATGCCATAAAATCCTAGCCGGAACATGTGCATGGGGGAAGGCAGCCTGTGTTCCCTAGAGTTACAAGTAGAAAACAGATGTTCTGCTGTATTCAGAGAGATTTTTGGTCATTCCTGAGAGATTGAGAGATTGTGAGAACATTTTTAAGCCATGTGCCCTAAGACTTAAAGGAGAGCTTCCTCTGTACATCCTAGGAGCAGGCATTTCTGTCTAGACCATGGGAATCCTATCCTCAGGCTCAGACACACACAGCTGACACACGAGCTTTTGAAACTGAGAAGGTAGCTTTGTGCTGACAGTTACCAACCAGATGCTTCAAAGCTGGAGGGGCCAACTGAATTGCTTCAGAAGGAAGAGTTTTCTAGCTCCTAGCACTGCCTGACAGATGGCAGGCATGCACTTGGGACACATTTGCTGCCAGGATGAAGTAGTATCTGTGGGAGCCCCTGTCTCATCGTGTCTAGTGGATGCTAACGTGATGCACCTGGTCATTCGGAGCAGGGATAAGCCTGGGCCTAATCCTTGGGAGGGGAAGTCTGAAGACATTAAAAGGAAGTGGAAGTGATTCTTTCCACCCACCTCTGCTACTAGCTAGCAGGGGTTAGTTGGCCTTTGACAAGTCTGCCAGTTATTCTAAGTCACTATGGAGAGTGGGCCCCCTGGAGCCTGGAGCCTGGGTCTCTCTGTGCAGAGGGTGACATCAGGACACCAGCACCTCAGGTCCCTCTCTGCTGCTTCCATTGGGGACCTCGGAGACTCAGATAAGGGGCAAATTGGGGAAACCTTCATGTATTTCTACAGCTATAACAAAAAGTCTAAAACATTTCTATAAAGAAGAGAAATTTATTTCTCACAGTTCTGGAGGGTGGAAGCTCAAGACCAAGGAACCTGCGAGTCCAGTGTCTGTTGAGAGCCCCGCCTCTGCTTCCAAGGTGGTGCCTGATAGGTCCATCATCCATAAAGGATGAACACTATCTCCTCACAGGACAGAGGGAAGGAAGGGGCAAAGAAGGAGCTGAACTCGCTCTCTCAAGTCCTTTTATAAGATTTCCAATTCCAGTCATGAGGCAGAGCTGACCTCTTGATGCTGTTGTCCTGGATATTAAGTTCCAACACGAATTTTGGGAGAACACAAACATTCAAACCACAGCAGGCTCCTTCTGCCCAGAATTCTGGGGGCCAGGATGAGCAGATGATAGCTTCACTGTCACTCTGAGACTGCTCCATCAGACATGTCAAATCCTCCAGAGATCTCCTTTCTCCCTGTGTGACATGCAGTGGTTCTCTCAAGAGCTTTTGAAAAATGTCAATGCCAGGAATCCCACCCCTAAATATCCAAACTTAACTGGCCTCGTGTGGAACCTGGGAAATCCTCCATGTTTTAAAAGCCCCCAGGGCTCAGTGCCTGTAGTGCAGTGGTTACAGCACCAGCCACATACCCCGTGGCTGGCAGGTTCAAACTCAGCCTGGGCCAACTAAACAACACTGACAACTGCAACAACAAAAATAGCCAGGGATTGTTGTGGATGTCTGTAGTCCAAGCTACTTGGGAGGCTGAGGCAAGAGAATTGCTTAAACCCAAGAGTTTGAGGTTGCTCTGAGCTGTGACTCGGTGGCACTCTACCAACGGCGACATAGTGAGACTCTGTCTAAAAAAAAAAAAAAGCTCCCAGATAAGTATAACATACAGCTAATGCTGAGAAGCATTGATTACCCTAGGATCTCAGACCTCAGCATCAAGCCTTTATCTAGTGTTATGCCAGAACAAAAGTTTACATCAGCTATGGATGCTAAAATATTAATAATAATTTTTAAAATTATACCAGCTAGCAAAACTTACAGTTTGCCATCCTCAAAATGCCTTCGCATTCAGTGAGGTAGAGGAGGTGATCAAGAGCAAGCAGGCAGCAAGCATCAGAGCTTGGCCTAAAACCCTCAGGCTTTCTAACTGTTTAAACTGAATTCCTTCCACTGTTTTCCCCTGGCTCCTCGGCTACCAAGGCTGTTTTCAGTTATCGGACTGTTTAAGCCTGGGAGACAATTATTTACAACTGGCCCTCCACCAGTGGATTGAAGTGGAACATTCAGGTAATTATCTGAGTAATTCAAACAATGGCCGTTTACTTTTCCTGAATTACCTGGATAATTACCTCAAGCCTAATAAGATGGAAAGAAGCCAGAACCATGTTCTGAGGTTTTATTGCCTCCCAAACAAAGAGTGCTTATTTAGAGGTCTGGATTTGAAGAAATCAGCTGTTGAAGCTTGGGTTGCCCTCATTTGCCACATGACACCCCATTGATCATCTGGAGAAGATAACGGTTTATAATCGTCCAGGCCCTGTGGCTTCTGGAAACTCCTCCAGACTGAGGATCATAGTTGTCCTGGCTTCCTGACCTTGTTCTCTCTGTCTTTGAGAAACATTACCTCAACTAATGAGGTGACAAAGAGGAAGGCTTTTAGATTTTCTGTTTGTATGCTTTCCAGGTTTCCTTATTAAACTAAGTAACCAAATATTTTGCATTACTTCCTATTTTCTGGTGCTGGACGTACTTGGACTTTCACATCAAGGCTCATGGCCAGAAACCAAAGCGCCTAAAGCCAACGGGAACTCCCTAGCTCTTCTTCCATCACTGTTGCCCTGTTAAAATGACCAAATGTCTAACAGGCAGAAGTGTCTGTTCTCTTTTCTAAAGAGAATTCCTCCTCCTGGCATGGGGCCCTCTCTCTGGATCCTTATTTCATTTACCACTTCCTCTCTTTCAATCTTTGCCGTCCACTGGCTTTGTCCATTCTGCCCACAGACAGGATTAAGTCTTCTCCATCCCAGTAAGGAGAGAGCAAGGAATGGAATGGGAGTGGATAGGGGCAGGGCATGGCCAACATTGGTAGAATGACAATACGAGGAGATGGAAAGAAGAAAACAGAAGCCAGGAAATGCAGTCGGCTTAGACACCCCCAGACGAATGCAGCAGGGTGGAAGCCCAGGGGGAGGAGAGTTCCAAGGGAATATGATGTAGTAAAAAAAAACACGTGTTTGGAATTGAAACCTGACTCTTTCATTTTCACACTTTATGATAATCTTTAAAATGCGACATTATTGAAACCTCCTAAAGTGTTACATAAGATCAAAATGACTGCATGTAAAGTTACTTGGATTAATTTCATACTAATTAATTATTACTATTATTATTGCCAAAAAGGGAACTCTATAGTGAGCTATGTTAAATGCTTCTCAGCAGAGTGGGAAAGATAGTGAGACTCTTGTAGTTCTGTCCTTTAAACTTCGGAGAACTTTTTTCATGATAAGAAAGCATTTCACATATTCATGACCACCTTGAGCCTTGGGGTGGAGCCTTAGGAAATCAGGCCCTTACAGCTATAATTTCAGTAAAGATCCAGGTGAGACCATACTGGGTTAGGGTGAGGCTGCATCTAATGGCAGTGTTCTTATGAGAGATGGAAAAGGACACAAAGAAAAAGGACACAACAGGAAAATGGAAGCAGAGATTAGAATTCTGCTAACACACCAGGGAACGCCAGGAGCCAACAGAGCTAGAAGAGGCCGAAAAGGCTTCTTCCCTAGAGCTTTCCAACAAAGCACAGCCTACCGCACCTTTATTTCAGACTGTGACCTGCAGAACTATGAGAGAACAATTTTTTTTCATGTTCTAGGGGGGGGGGGGGGGGGGGGGGGGGGGGGGGGGGGGGGGGGGGGGGGGGGGGGGGGGGGGGGGGGGGGGGGGGGGGGGGGGGG
>CAUYPK010030085.1:0-10719 GCA_963574355.1 Loris lydekkerianus
TGATGTGCGATCTCCAACCTTCTCTCCTGGTATAGCTCGAATCCTCCAGGTTACTTACTAAATTTCCATCCTTTAACTCTCCTTCTGGACGGGAGCCTCTGTGAAAAGCTGGCTTCAGTCCGCCATCTTGTCTCCACCCCAAGTTATTTAGCTCTTAGTGTAGCTCTTAAATTCATCTTCCAAAATTCCTGCACCAGGCTGAAGACTTTAAAAACCAGAATGACCTTGAAAAGCTTCCTCCACCCATGGCTTGGGCCTGAGCCTGTAATTGTTACTTCTGATCCTAGCTTTTCTCTTCTCCAGACTCCATGCTGAAATCTAAGTGATTATGCTAAAATACAGATCAGATTGTATCTCTCCCATAACTTAAATCCTTCAATGACTTTCCACTTTCCTTGGAATAAACTCCATATAAAAAGCAGCATTATCTTGGCCTACTTATTTCTCTTTCTTTTTATCACTTCCTTCTAGTAAGTAGCCTCTGCTGTTCAGACCAGACTGAACATTATTCCCGCCATACTTTCTTTTATCTCCAAGACTCCACATGTGTTCTTTCTCCTTGACAGTTTCACAGCCTACCTTAGACCCCTTCTTTCTTCTTGTGCTTATTTTCCTGACTGACTTCTCCTTACCCTTCACAACTCAGTTTATGTGTCATTTTCACCTTTTCTGTGCCCTTGTCTATTCTATGATCTGCACCCAACACTCTCCTGTATTTTCCGTATTCTGCACTTGGCTACACTGTTGATAGTCTTGCTGTCTAATTGTCTCCTCCACCATTAGCTCCAGGACAGTGGAGACCACAGCTTTATGTCCATTGTTATGTTCTTAGAACTGAAACCAATGCCTATTATACTCTGCTAAACACTTTTTAAGTGATAACAAATGATTGAATGCCAGATTATAGCAGAAGCCAGCAAACTTTTCCTGTAAATGCCCTGGTAATAAATATTTTAGGCTTTGTGGACCATAAAATTTCTGTTAACAACTACTTCAACTCTGCCATTAAAGTGCAAAAGCAGCCGTAGAAAATACATAAATGAATAAGCATGGCTTTGTTACAGTAAAACTTCATTTATAAAAGCCAATGGGCTGCAGTTTGCAAATACCTGGAATAAATGAAGGAAAGAAAGAATAGTGGGTGATTATAAAATTTTGCAATAACTTGAATAAAACTTTGACTTGTAACTCTTTTGTAAATAATGAAAACGCATTTTCTCTACCTTTGGTCTAACCACTAAAAAAAAAAATTAGCATTTTCTACACAACAGTCCATCAGAAATAAAAATTATGCCATTTTATGTTTTAATACTCGTAACAACTCTACTTAGGTCACAGGGAATGTTGCCTCTTCTTTGTCTCTCTTCATTCAATCTTCTTTCTTTTCTTACTTTTCATTATTTCACATAATTCAAGGCACAAGGTTAGCCAAAGAAGTCAGCATAGTTAAATGCAGCTGAAAAAGAATCCACCCAGTGTGCTGAGCAAAGAATTATGAAGAAATAGGCCAATATAAAAATGACAACATAGTATTTTGAAGCTTGGTATATTTGACATTATGCTTTTTTCTTGCTGTAAATTAATAATAACATGTTTTAAATTTGGTATTATATTGTTCTTGCTTTTGACTACTTAATAATATTAATACTACAATTTACATTAATGCATTTACTTTTTTAACAACAGAATCAATGAAATAAATAAGAATCACTGCATTCTTAGGTGACATCTGCTCTTTAAGCACCATCTTATTTCATTCTATGAACTGTCATGTGTAATTACAAACAGACCTTACCCTAGTTAAGAAATATTTTTATAACTACTAGCAATTACATGGTATTGTGGAGATAATTCATCATATTCCTTATAAAACTGGATTAGTGTTTCTACTTTTGATTAGTTATTGGTCATTTTCCCTAAATGTACACGCAGAAGGAAGCAAGATATTGAAGTTAATAAAAAGCATCTGAATACATTTAAACACATTCGCTGTATGGGCTTTTAAAAACTGGCACTCCCTGCTTTTATACCTAAGAAGAGATCACTTAAGAAGTAAGATGTCTTATTCAACATTTTTATAGAAAAGACTTTTTTATGAAAGAAAACTTGTTTTTAATAAGTAAAGTAGATAAACCTTTGGCTAGAATAATTAGAAATAAAAAAATAAAATGTCTAGTAACCTCCATCAGAAATGACTGAGGGATTGATCCCTGTGAATTGAATAGTGAATAATTCTCACATAAACTAGATTTAATTTTGACCAAAATACATTATTTAAACATTAATTTTTAATTCAACTTGTTAATATGTTGTTTAGGATATTGTACCCTCATTCATAAGTGACATATGTTTGTAATTTCCTCTTTATAATAATATATTTTCTTCAATTTTAATATCAGGTGTACCCAGAGCAAGTAGAATGATTTTGAAGCATTTCTTATTTTTCTATTGTCTATAAGACTTGGCAAGATCTGATTTTTGAAATTATCTGTTACTTATATTTATAAATATTAGTTGTCTATTTTTTGAGACTTAAAAAAAATAATAAGAGGTAAACTAGTCAAATCATTCTATAATAGACTACTCTTACTTGATAATGTGAATGTTACTTTCTTTGCATTATTATTATTATTATGGCTTAATATTTCAATGTAGCAATTGCCTGATTCCTTTTCTGAATGTATTTATGTTTGTTTGTTCTTTATGAGGTTTTTGTTTCTAGTCCTTATTTTAAACATTGTTATTGTTATTAAAATTTAAGCCTTTTTAATTTTGTGAAGGCAAAAAAATGGAAACCTAATAAACACATGTATGTGCAAAAATTTAAAAAAAGGAAAAGAAAAAACTTGTTCTTAACTACTCTGTAAAATTTTTCAAAGTATTCAGATACCATGTTTTACTAATCAGGAAATATATGGCGAGGGTTAATATATCAGGGATTTCATTATTGGTGAGAAGAAAAACCTGATGCCTATATGTGAATTCACCTTCTACTCTGGGGGGAATTTTTAAAAAGACTCCCAGAGCACAAGGACAGAGTACCTGGATAATCTTGTCTCTAGCAATCTTGGGCACAAGGCCAATGTTCCTGCATTTTCATCAGGTACTTCAAGATCAACTGACTCACAATGGGTGGCTGAATTGATAATTTGTTTTATCTTAGTGGTTCATTTAATTGTACTCATCAGAGAGCAGTGAAAGGCTGCTCTAGAAAATTGGCAATTAGTCCTGGGAAATTGCATAAACAAAAATTATTTATCTCAGCATGAGATTTAGTAAATACCGTATTATGGAATCAAGAGTTTCTAATTAAAAAGGGGGTTACATGTCTTTACTTGCACACAAAGTCAGTCATTTGAGAACAGCTGGAACCGAGTCTGTGTGAGCTCAGCAGCAGTACAGCCTTACACAGGTTGCTTCCTCAAGTGAATATGAGTGCACAGGAATTGAGGACATGCTCCTGATCTTCCAATGGAGTTTCAGAAACTTCCATTTAATAGGTGTCACTCACAAAAAAGAGTTTTAAAATAGTAAAATGCATCACAATACCCTGAATTAAATGGAATAAGGCAGTTGTTTTTTCCTCCAACTACTTCTCAAATCCAGCCACTGTCTTCCCACCTGCTTCTCAGTGGGACTTCTCAGACCCAGGAATGTCCACAATGTGCACTGGACGCTGAGGACAGGTGGATAGTACGGTTCTTTAAGCTAATCTGACCACAGAATACCCTTTTCCTCTAAATGCCCATTAAAATTATGAGAAATCGTTCCCTTAAGAAAATAAGTTTGAGAGACTCTTTCATAACATAACTTCCTAATCATGATCACTTATACTCTATTTTCTTGTTCTTTTTGTAGCATCTTAAAAAACAAGTCTGAATTTAAAGTGCAACAGTTGTACAAAGAACTCCTGTTTACACTTTACCCAAATTTTTTAAATTGCTAACATTTTGCCACATTGCTTTTTCATTATCTTTCTTGTCATCACTCCCTCTCATTGTTCTCCTCCATTTGAATGCAGTCTCTTTTTACCCCAGTGCCCTGCACAGTGCCTGAACCATAAAAGGAACTTACTGAACAGTTGGTGACTAGTGCATAGCATCCTTCAGAATTTTATCAAAACAAAGTCCAATTGCACAAGGCCCTCCTGAAGCAATGTTTAAGTGTGCAGTTTTTGTCTGTTATGAAAGGCCAGAAAATGAATTTTAAAAGTAAGAAATATCATGTTGCTATTTTGCAACCATTTTCGCTTTTGAGAGTTTCCAAACCAAAAATCAGATCAAACACCTGATTTTGTCTATATTTTCTGAATTATAGTTGTGCACATGTGGTAAACCCAAACCAGATGCATTGCCTCTTGTCCAGTCCAAAAGGTATGTCCAGCCCTGTAGTTTCGAGCTAGCTTTAATGCTAGGTTTAATGCAATATATGATTGCATTAAATCTGCATAACTCTCTGAAGCAGCTACTGAATTTTGTCAGATATTTTCTGCTATAATTTTCTCTGTGGATAATTCTGCTTTCTCACTTTCTCTTTTAGTTTATGTTTTTCCATCCAGAATAAATTTTATATTAACATGTGTGTGTATTTGTGTAGGTACAGTTAAGAGCAACTTGTTCATTGGTACCAGAAAAGAAACAAACAAATAAGCCAGGATGCTCACATCCAACCAGTTATGACTTAAAATAAATCTGTCTCTAATTGGTTTGGAGAATAAGAATGATGTTAAGGCAGAGACAAGATGGCTGACTGAAGCCAACTTTCCACAGAGGCTCCTGTCCAGAAGGAAAGTTAAAGGATAGAAATTTAGCAAGTAAACTGGTGGATTAGAGCTGCACCAAGAGAGAAGGTTGAAGAACACACATAAACCCTGCTGAGGCAAGCTGCGACCTCAAACAAAAGATACAAAATCCATCACCAAGTGGATGGGAGTCCCCTCCCCCATGAGAAAAGCTCGGAGTGCCCCATAAACAAATGAGCAGAGTTCAAAGGTCCTCCCACTATACTCCATGGGAGAAACCCTCTAAAAACTAGACCTACCTCCCCTACTAGTGTGCCATGGCGCTCTCCTGCCAGGGATAAAACTGTATAAAACTGTATATATTCTCTACCTGCAATTCTGAGCTCTTAGCACTCCCCTCCACTCTTACTCTGAGGTCTGGAGGCCTGTACCCCAGGAGTCCAGATTCTTGGGCGATTTCTTGAGGGGTGTGGACAGGGCCTGGACTGCAGCTGGGCAGTGCTGATTCTGCAGCATGAGAGTGAGGGAAGGACAGTCAGCTGAGAGGGAACCATGCTGGAGCAGCGGTGCCACGAGGTACAGAGAAGTAGCCATTTTTGGCAACAATAGGGTTCACCCTTGGATATTCCAAAGTCATATCCCCATCTCTCTGGGCAACCAGAGGAGGCTGGGCATCTTCTCAGGTGGCAACCACTGGCCCCGTGAGGAAAGGGTTTGCCTGAAGTGGTACCAGCCTAGGTGGAACGCAGGGACTAGAAAACACATGCGCAGAGCCAGGAGATTCCCTGGGTGGGGTTGACCCAGAAGACCACTTTACTAAGCCTAAGATGCACACAGCCCCCAGGGGACCATCAGCTTAAACAAAGGAGAAGATTCAGAGGCTGGATCTGACAGGTAACCATGCTGCAAATACAAACAGCCAAGACCATACAGCAGCACAGATTGGGCATGAGGCACAGGTTCTGAGAACTCAAAACAGCTTCTCTTCTGTAGGGGAATTTAGCAGGGACAGAAACAAATTCCTGCAAAGTTGTTCTGTTCTGTCAGTAACATCAATCAGGGGCGGGGCTGGAACTGTGTGAACACTTGCCAGCCTCCATCAAGCGCCTGAGGGGGTCAGGCCTCACCTCCCCCTGCTGGATAGAAGCAGAGAGCAGCAGCCTGGCTGAGCAGACATAGATTTCCTTGTGATTCGGGCAGATGCAAACACCTGGAGTTTGCAGGTGTTCATTGGAGGCAATGGGGTCACAGCACTGAGGGGTTATCAGTGACTGGGTGTGATAGAGGTGCAAGGTGGGGAAAAAGGCATCAACTTTCCCAGACTAATATATTTGCTGGGTGGGTCCTCCTGACTTCATGGAGCACTGGAGCAAGTCATATTTGAGTTGTCAGGAGACCCCTGTGATCTAGTTGCCAGAGAACTTTTAAACTCTCCCACCTGAGACAGGTGCTGACTGAGACAATTGATTTGGTCCTTTAGAACTGAGCAAATTGCCTGAGGTCTATCCAAGTGCTGCCCTGGGTATGTGGTTGTAGGAAGGTTTGATTTTCCTTTTCCAATTGTTACCCGTGAAAGGCAGGGTGACTTAATTGCTGGTATTTCTCCACAGCTGAGATTTCAACCCAGAGTAACTGTTTAACTAGGGTTGGACAGAGATCAGCTGAAAACAAGACAGAGCCACCTAGCTCCACCAAACAAAACAGGTCCCCAGTTCCTCAGGCCGTAGCACTGTATGGGTCCTCAACAAAGCTCCAAGGAAAAAGTCAAACGGTGTAAAATAATCATGGCATGGAATCAGCAGAAAAACTCTGGGAACATGAATAACCAGAATAGATCAACCCCCCTAAGGAAAGATATGGCAGATGTAACTGAAGATCCCATTTCTGAGATGTCAGAAATCGAATGCAGAAATTGGATTGCAAACAAGATTGATAGAATGGAGGAAAATTTGGAATTAGAAATTCGAGGAGCAATTCAAAAGTCGGAATTAGAAATACAAGGAGAAATTGAAAAGTTGTCTCAAGAATTTAATGAATTTAAAGACAAAACCACCAAAGATTTTGACCCATTGATGCAAGAATTCGCAGCCCTCAAAGATCTGAAAAATAGAGTAGAATCCCTCAGAGTGGAGCTGCAGAAGAAAGGATTTCTGACATTGAAGATACAGCTTTTGAACGTTTCCAAAGTCTCAAAGAGGAAAAGAGCAAAAATGGATCATTCTCTCAGAGAGCTCTGGGATAATGTGAATTGGAATCCCTCCCTGAAAGTGATGAAGTGGCTTCGGAAGGCACAGAGGACCTTCTCCATGAAATTATGCAAGAGAATTTTCCAGACATGCCAAGAGAATATGAAATTCAGATAGCAGACAGTTTCAGAACCCCAGCACAACTCAATTTGAATAAGACATCCCCAGGCATATCATAATTAACTTCACTAAAGTTAATATGAGGGGAGGAGACAAGATGGCGGACCGAAGCCAGCTTTCCACAGAGGCTCCTGTCCAGAAGGAGTGTTAAGGGATGGAAATTTAGTAAGTAACCTGGAGGATTTGAGCTATACCAAGAGAGAAGGTTGAAGAATGCACATCAACACCACTGAGGCCAGCTGAGACCACAAGTACACAAACAAAAGGTACAAAATTCATCACCAAGTGAACGGGAGTCCCCCCTCCCCCACGAGACCAGCTTAAGAGCCCCACAAACAAAAAGGGAGAAATTAAAGGCCCTCCCACTTCACTTCACGGGAGTGACCTTCTAAAAACTGGACCTACCTTCCCTACTAGGGTGACATGGTGCTCCCATGCCAGGCATAAAACTGTATAAAACTTTAAATATCTTTCCCAGAAATCCAGCACTCCCCTCCACTGACATGGAGGTCTGGAGGTCTGCCCCCCAGGAGTTCGGATTCTTGGGTGATTTATGGAGGGGAGGGGTGTGGACAGAGCCTGAGTTGCGACTGACCAGCACTGACTCTGAGGCACAGGAGTGAGGAATCACTGGCATGGAATCAGCAGAAAAACTCTGGTAACATGAATAACCAGAATACATCAACCCCCCTAAGGAAAGGCACTTCCCTGTGACGCTTCCCTGCGGCGGGGTGCACCAGCCCTCTGAGCAGCAATACGGCCAGGCATAAAACTGAGTGAGCGTTTCCAGTGCTGAGCTCCCAGTACTCCCTCCCACTCCCACTCGGGGATCTGAGGGCCTGCCCCCCAGAAGTCCGGATTGCTGGGTGACCTCTAGTGGGGTGCTCACTGCCTGAACTACGCTGTCTCTGGGGTGCAAAAGCGAGGGGATGACGGTCGGCTAGAAGGGAACCGCTCCAGAGCGGCTGTTCCCAGAGACGCGGAGTGGCAGCTGTCTTCTGGCAGTGGTGCGGCCAGGCACAAAACTGTGTGAGCTGCAGCTCTGGGCTCGGAGCTCTCTCCTTTGACCCCACTCTCAGATCTGGAGGCCTGTCCCCCAGGAGCCTGGATCTCTGGAGAGGTGTGGACAAAGCATAAACTGCGGCTGGTCAGAGAAGGGTCGGCTAGGTGGCCACACCAGAGCGGCAGTTCCTGGAGGCGGATTGATAGCCGTTTGTTTTTTTTTTTTTTTAACAGCAAAACGACTCACTTCTAGATATTCTGAAGCCACACCCCCTGTCTCCCTGAGCAACCAGAGGAGGCCACCTGTGAGTAAAGAATTTGCCTGACACTGCTCACAAACCTGGATAGATTTGAGATCAGGGCCTACTCAGAGAGGTAATCGAATACACACCTTCAGCAGCAAAGACATTTGAACTCAGAACAGCCTGTCTTCTGCAGGCGACTATAGCAGAAACAGAGACAGAACTCCACAAAGTTGTCCTGTCCTGTCCTGTTCTGTTCTGTTAGCAACATCAATCAGGGGCGGGGCTAAGTCTGAGTGAACACCACCCCCACCTTCATCAAGCACCCAAGGATGTCAGGCCTAGCCTCCTCCTGCTAGATCGTGGCAGATTGCAGAGGCCTAGCAGATTTCCTTGCGATTCAGGCAGGTGCGAACCCCTGGAGTATCTATTCACTACAGGCAACTGGGTCAGCCATCTGGAGAGACACCAGTGACTGGGTCCAACGGAGTGGCAAAGAGGGGAAGGAGACATCAACCTTCCCAGACTGATCTATTTTCTAGGTGGCTTCTCCTGACTCCATGCAGCACTGGAGTAAGCCATATCAGAGTAGTCACCAGCACCCTGAGATCCAGTCCCCAGAGACCTCTTGAACTCTCCCACCCGAGACAGGTGCCAATTGAGACAATTGATTTGGACCTTCTGAACTGAACCAATAGACTGAGGACTTTTGAGGCGATACCCTGGGAGTGAAGTTGTGGGAAGGTTTGATTTTCCTTTTCTAATTGGTGCCAGAGGTAGGCGGGCAGGGTGACTTAACCGCTGGTTTTTTCCCCACAGCTGAAACTTCAACCCAGAGTAAATGTTACACTAGGATTGAACAGAAACCAGCTGAAAACAAGAAAGAACCACTGAGCCCCACCACATCAGACAGGGCTCCAGTTTCTCAGGCCACAACACTGTACGGGCCCTCGATAAAGCCCCAGGGCAAAAATCAAAGGAAATAAAATAACCATGGGACGGAATCAGCGGAAAAACTCTGGTAACATGAATAACCAGAATAGATCAACCCCCCCAAGAAAAGATACGGCAGATGTAATTGAAGATCACATTCATAAACAACTAGCTGAGATGTGAGAAATTGAATTTAGAATTTGAATTGCAGACAAGATTAATGAAATGGAATTAGGAATTCGAGGAGAAATTCAAAAGTTGTCTCAAGAATTTAACGAATTTAAAAGCAAAACCACCAAAGACTTAGACACACTGAAGCAAGAATTTGCTGCCCTCAAAGATATGAAAAATACAGTAGAATCCCACAGCAACAGAATGAAGCAAGCAGAAGAAAGGATTTCTGACATTGAACATAAAGCCTTTGAACGCTCCCAAACTCTCAAAGAGGAAGAGAAATGGAGAGCAAAAACAGATCATTCTCTCAGAGAGCTCTCAGATAATTCAAAGAAGACCAACATACGAATAATTGGGGTTCCGGAAAACGATGAAGTGGCTCTTCTTCATGAAATTATGAAAATTATTCATGAAATTATGAAAGAAAAATTTCCAGGCATACCTAGAGATTCTGAAATGCAGATAACAGACAGCTTCAGAACCCCAGCATGATTCAACCTCAATAAGTCATCCCCAAGGCATATCATAATTAGTTTCACTAAAGTTAATATGAAGGAGAAGATTCTCAAAGCAGCCAGGCAAAAGAAAACCATTACGTACAAAGGCAAGAATATTAGAATGACTGCAGGTCTCTCTGCTAAAACTTTTGAAACTTTTCAAACCAGAAGAAGGTGGTCATCGACTTTTAATCTTCTAAAGCAAAATAACTTTCAACCTAGGATCTTGTACCCAGCCAAACTGAGTTTCTTTTATGATAGATAAATTAAATACTTCAATGAAAATCATATGTTGAAAAAATTTGCCATAAGTAACCAGCTCTTCAGGATATTCTCAGACCTATCCTCCAGAGTGACCAACCCAATCCTATACCACAAAAGTAAACTCATTCAGAAACTTTTGATCAAACTCCATTTCCACACTGGTGAAAAGATTAAAAATGTCCACTGGACCTTTGAAAACCTCGATACACAAAATTCCACCAGGCTCATCAATATTCTCCATCAATGTGAATGGCTTAAACTGTCCTCTAAAGAGACATAGGTTAGTTGACTGGGTAAAAAAACTCAGGCCAGATATTTTGTGCATACAAAAATCACATCTTAACTTAAAAGACAGATTTAGACTCAAGGTTATAGGATGGTCATCCATATTTCAGTCAAATGGTAATCAGAAAAAAGCAGGTGTTGCAATTTTATTTGCAGATACAATAGGCTTTAAACCAACAAAAGTAAGGAAGGACAAGAATGGTCACTTCATATTT